>JZLH01S0036734.1:34976-37431 GCA_001188425.1 Eucidaris tribuloides
ATTGGTACATGAATATTGCTGTGTTGAAAAATATTAAATCGTTTATGGTTAACATATTCATTTCAGAGAAGAGTGGATTTGTATGACTATTACAAATTTAACGCCCCAGTTTTGGCAGTGTACTGTGACAATCAAATTTGTTCTGTAGGTTTCTATGGGTTCAACTTATTTCACGGTCATACCGAAAATCAATGCATGAATATTTGTTTCTCCTCAGGTAATTAGATTCGAGACAAATCCTTCCATCACGGATATGCGATCTAGATGCGCAGGTGGTGGTGGGGTATTTTGAGTGTGCAAACCCCCTTTTACAAAAGGGGGCGGGGTGTTTGCGAAAACACCCCCTTTAGCCATATAAGCGTGAGCCGTTGGACAAGATTTTGACTTGATTTTTTTTGTTGGGGGGGGGGGGTAGTCATAGATTTAATTTTTATTCGTCGCCCCTCCCCCTCCCCCGCTGATTTTTCGGCGGCTGGGCTGACTGGGACAATTTTTGAGCTGGGATTTATAATGACCAACATTCGTCATACCCCACCCCCCCCCTCCCACCGCTTAGCACCTTTTTGGCGGCTGGGCTGACTAGGAAAAATTGTGGACCTATTTAGCCGCGGATGAACACTACCCTTTGCAAAATCCTGCCTACGCCTATTATATTGATATTTGTTTCAATTCATTTGGTTCTTACTTCTCCCTATCATTCTGTTACACTTAACACCGCTGCGGTGTATCGCCGTGTTATATAAAAAAAATCTAGTAATACGGACGGGAATGGAATATCCCATGTCCCAAGAGTGGAAAGCATATACAAGTTATTGCACTCTCGTATTCTTCATGTGTAGTGACACATTATACGAACGTATAATTGGATGGGCAAAGTAATAAATTGTTGGTCAATTTTGGGTATTGCCATGCGACCGTGTCTTCTTATATGAATAGTATTACTATAATCTTGTTTTGTCTGCGTCTGCGTATTGACACGTGATGGAGAAGACAACGATTACAGGCCCGTGGTAACCAAGGGTGTGCATGGTGCGTGCACCCTTCCCCCTAAAACATCCCAAAGTCCACTCTTTGAAAATTCTTTATTTTGAATTCTATTGATTTACAAGAAAATAACAGAGGAAAGAATGAAATTTGAATTGCAGGTCCCTTGTTATAGGTTATACGATTTTCATGTGAAGGCGTGCCTAGTGCTCAAAGTAATTTGTAAATATTCATGAAATGACGCAATTTTCAGTTTCTAATGTACCATTGTTTGTAAGAATAGAGTTAAATCATATTATTGCCAGAAATCTCACATATTGATCATTTTGGTACAGAGTTTTAAGCCGCCGTACACTAGAGACCCAGTTTCGTGAATAAGGATTTAAAAAAAAATCCCCAAACCGCTCGGTTTCGGAAATTCTCCTTATTCTCTTTGATGCAGATACATCGATTTTTTAAAATTGATAAACACCATGCAAGAATATTATGTTCATGAAGCATGTACGAGGCACTACAAAACTATCAAATTTAAAACTGAATAGCAAGATTGGAAGTAGTCTTCAACTTGGATTAAGCCTATTCAATTCATATTGATTAAATGTATAATTCATTTCGGCATGATGTTTTCCTTTGGCTATTACCAAGGAGTTACAAACGCATATCGGTTTAATAGACACGTGAACGTTGATCGTAAAAAAGTAAAAAACAACAACATATCAGCTAAAAAATATACGAAACCCAACCAACTCATAAATGACGCATAAACCTACATGTAATATACATGAACTTACAATTCTCTATGTTATCACAAAAATTAAAGATCGAAACCGCGACATACTACCTTGGGGGCGAAGAATGCCTGAAAAGTTTCTCTCACACAAGCAGATTCGACCTTGGATAAGCCGGTAAATTCCGTCGGATGCAAAGCCCGTCACATTTCCTGCGAAAATTCAAATGCTGTTCGAACGTAAATCGGCACGAACAGATTCTCGAGTTTTATCTAATCTAAATTATATAGTGATGGATAGAATAAAACGAAGAAATAGAAGTGAGTGGAAGATCGCATTCCCACAAAGGAACACATCGCGATTGGATATATTACTGTCGACGTATCGTCATGTTAAAATGAATATACTCGGAACAACAATGCCATGAGCGTAATTGATATTGTCCTAGTTGCTGGTTAAGCGTGGTCTTGTCTTGTCTCGAGTCCGATCTCATGCAATTGTCAAATTGACAGAGATAAAGAAAAAGAATACTTAAGTCACATTTGACGAAATTGTAGATTAGGTGATTGAAGTCGTTACATGCCAAAATTTTTTGACAAATATTTGATCAAATTGACTCCTTCCCTAGTAGGTCACGGGAGGGTCAACCGGGTCACATTTAATACTAACCCATTCTTCAATGTATCTCAAGTTAAACTCCGACTAAAGTACAAGGATAATAAGAAATATATAATTTAAACTGA
>JZLH01S0036734.1:44296-59042 GCA_001188425.1 Eucidaris tribuloides
TAATTGATAAAAAAATGAATACTGTACATGTTTAGAGGTTAAATATTCTGAATATTCCCGGTGTTTTTCAAATTTGCACTTTTAGAATTTTGCCGGGCTTTAGAGCTTAGAAGGATATCATAATAAAGATTCTACTCAAATTTCTTAGTTTTATAACACATGGCGTTTTATGCGTTTACATGATACCTGTTAATGACGAGATTCTGCATGTCACAATCATGCATTAGCTACTTGAAAATGACTCGAATTATCTAAAATATGTGTGTTTTTAACGTCTCCAAACTACTACCTCTGACGAGCAAAGCCCAAAGGGCAACAGACGCTTTTCTCTTTGATTGTAAATCATATAATAAGGAGCTTTGCAAAAAAAAATCTGTTTGCGTCATATTTAACGGTAGATTGATCGATTACACTTCTAGTACATCTGATCTATTTATCTATCTATCTATCTATCTATCTATCTATCTATTCTATCTATCTATTATCAATCTATCTATTATTACTGTCTTATATATCTATGTTATCTATCTATATTCGTATATTATCTATTCATCCACCTAATCCATCAAACCATCTATCAATCAATTCTAATCTTATCTATCTAGTCTATCTATCTATTATTATCTATCTATTCTAATCTATCTATCTATCGATCGTCGATCTTTCTTTTTCGTCTAAATCAGTCTACTTTCTATCCAGCTTTATGCTCCCTATATTTATCTATATCGTTCTATCTAACTATCCTATATGTATTTTAATTAAAATGATCTTTCCATCCATCATCTATATATCCATCTATCATTTATCTATCAATCCATCCATCTGCTTTTCAATCTCTATTGGCAAAGTATAGAAACATAGATGATAATGTAATCTGCTGTAATATTTATCAGTTCTTCGTCCTGTGCCTCTTTGTATCTGTCTTTTTATCTATCTCGTCTATCTATCTATCTCATCTAATCTGTCTGTCTGCTCATTCTATCTATCTATCATCTATTCTATCTATCTATTTATCTATTTATCTATCTATCGTATCTATTATCTATCTTATCTATCTATCTACTTATCTATTTATTCTATTTATCTATCTATCTTATTCTATCTATCATCTATCTATCTATCTGTCGTATCTATATATCTATCTATCTATCTATCTATCTATTTATCTATTATATCTATCTATTCTATTTATCTATCTATCTATCTGATCTATCTATTCATCTATCTATTTATCTATCTATCTACTCTATTTATCTATCTATCATATTATCTATCGTATCTATCTATCTATCTAATTTATCTATCTATTTATTTATTTATCTATCTATCTAATCTATCTAATCTAGTCTATCTATCTAGTCTATCTAATCTATCTATCTATTTATCTGTGTTTGTCGGTGTGGTCCATTTGTATATTAGGTGTGTGTGGTATGTGTGTGTGTGTATGTATTGTGTGTGTGAGTGTTTGTGTGTGCTATGTGTATTGTGTGTGTGTTATAACATTATTACGTGCGAATTCATTTGATCTAATGTATAATTTCCTTCGTGCCATGATGTGTTTCCTTGGGCTATACCAAGGGGTTTACAACGCATACTTGGTTTATAGACACGTGAACGTTGATTCGTAAAAAGTTAAACAAGAACAACAACTAATAGCTAAAAAATATCGAACCATCTCTCATAAATGGATCGCATAAACTACATGTATATAATGAACTTCACATTTCATTATGCTTATCACACAAGAATTTAAAGATCGAAACCGCGACAGTACTACCTTGGGGCGAAGAATGGCTTGAAAGTTTCTTCACACAGAGCGATTCGCCTGCGAGATGCGGGTAAATTCCGTCGTTGACTCAAAGCGCGTCACATTTTCTGGAAATTCACTGCTGTTCGAACGTAAATCGGCAGCACTGATTCTCGAGTTTTTGATCGTATATCTAAATTATTAGTGCATGTGATAAATAAGCTGGAGAAATATGAAGTGAGTGGAGATCGCATGGCCTCCAAAGGAAACACACGGATTGTATATTTGTACTGTCGACGTATTCTCATTTATTAATGGAATTTATCTCCGGAGAATTCAATGCCTGAGCGGTACATGATATTGTCTCTTTATGTTGCTGGTTAGCGTGGTCTTGTCTTGTTTGCGATCGATCTCATTGCATTTGTAAATTGAACGAGTATAGATAAGAAATACTTAAGTCGACCATTTGACGATAATTTGAGTTAGTGATTGAAGTCGTTACGATGCCAGAAATTTATGACAGAAATTTTGATTCAATTGACCCTTTCCCAGTAGGGGTCGGCGGAGGGTCAACGGGGTCTAAATTTAACTTAGTCAATTTCCTTCAAAAGTATCTCAAGTTACGACTAGTTAGCAGGATAAGAATAAAATTACTAAGAATATTATAAGGACTTAAACTGAATAGAATTGGAAGTAGTCTTTCAACTTGGATTAAGCTACTCTAGAATCTAAGCAACTATGCCAGGATTCTGCTGTGAAATGTTGTTTTTCAATGCTGACTCATTTTAAAGAACTATCATCAGTATCCTTTGACAGGCAAATTTTGTGTAGTTTTCTGTGGGATTAATTTGTTATCGGGCACGAGGTGTACTCGTTTGCTTGATTCTCCTTAAATGGACTGTATTACAATGTTTTCAGTTTTAAAAAACCTGAGCTAGCTAATTCCCCATGCTACTAGTGTTCTATGATATCGTCTAAGAATGAGCCTGAAAAAAATTGCAGTGTAAACAGTGCTTTGTAAAAAAGTTGAAATCATTGAGAGACATTACAGCTTTTCTCAATAGACTGCTGTTTGCAGAATTTCCTATTGCCGCCATATGAAATTAAGAGCCAATTTGTATCTACACATATTGTAATAGTGACAGTAGAACTGTGCAAACTTTGGTGTTCTAGGTGTTATTGGTCCATCTCCCCGTTGTGGTTCCATTCACACATGTCAGATATGCATCAGATAGCAAAGTTCGACAATTTTTAAACGTCTTCACGTATTTTATAGTGTCCTTTAAAATAAACAAATTCATAGACAAAGTCCTGTCCAGTCAAGCGTTACACTGTAGGCAAGTGTATACATTGATATGAGTCCTAACTAATTTTCCTTCCTTGAGGCATTTAGTCAAGTGTACCTCAATCAGGTCATTAGCCTGTTAGATAGAATACTACTGAAACATACACATTTCGCACAAAGATATGCATATACTATTTTTTGCGAGCGGAACGTGCCCCCTCCCCCCATTCGAAACAAAATGGATTGACGCCCCGCTTTTAATAGACTAATACACTCCTGCTCATGATTATGGAATATTTTGTTGATACTTAAGTTCTTTTTCCTATATCGTCCAAAATTGTCAAGATAAGTGCTTATTTTACAAAAACGCAGTATGTGAAGCAATTTTGGATTTCATGAGTTGACTGAAATAACAACTAAAATACATTTGAGCGAAATAGAAATTGTATTATTTTAAAAATGCACCAAAAATCATGAAAAAGTACTAGATTTAAAGTAATTCAAAAAACAACACAGAAAACTGAAAAATTTTGATCTAATGTCATTTATCACTAAATTAACACCAAATTAGTCTGTTACAAGTCTAATAACGCGCGTAACCACCACGTGACTCAACAACAACAACAACAACAACAACAACAACAACAACAACAACAACAACAACAACACCGCCATTTATAAAAACAGGTTTTAGTGTCAAGTCGGACGCTACAAAATGCTCAAAATTCCTGAAATACTTAGATTATAATTGTTTCACCTGTGGCGAACAAATATTAATCCCAGACGTACCGTTCACGGAAAAATGGCAACTCCTAAAATGTTTTTTAAGTATAATTATGAGCATGAGTGTATGTTAAAACAAAGCATAACATTGAAATACAAAGGCAATCAAGCAATTGAATTTAGAAGTGTCATAGTTTGCAGGGATTTACCTGGTGCAAACAAAAAAATGTCTTTTTGTGGTCCACTTTTTATGTATAACGTACCCCTTCATCAGAAATTCTGGCCTGGATTGCCTTATTTTATCACACATACAAAACTTTCACTGTGCACTGTGGGAATAATTGTACTTTTGTCAATTGGACACGGTATCGGTGTGTACTATATTTCGACACATGCGTATGAATTATGAATAAAGATGATTGTGTATAAATATAACAAAGGTGCCACTTTGTGCTGCGACGAATGTACTTGTACTTTTATTTTCAAATATTTCTTAGGTTCTGCTGAAATTATTGATGTAGACTATAGGCCTACGTACTATAGGTTGAAATTCTACCTCTTGTTTCTCACATTATTAGGACACGGTGATCAGTATGATTTATGTCACAGGCAGAATTTGTAAAAACTTACACGGAGTAGTTGAAAAATATACTGCGTGTATATAATTTGATATGCGGTAGCCTGCTAAATAGTGCCCGTTGTTTATGATTATGTGTTTTTATCTGGTGTACCGACAAAGGGCGGAGCTATAGGGTAAAATCTTAGCAGGGGCAAAATCCGTCGGGAAGATTTTGCCGGCCATTTTTTTTTCTAGAAGCCAAACTGCACTGAAGACAAACAGCATCCGACAGGTGTGTCTGTGTGTGTGTGGGTGGGGGGGGGTAGGGTTGGGGCGAGGGGCCGAACGACGACGAAACGCATTGTTGCCTGCCATGAACTAGCCAAAGAACATCCGACGGCGACGGAAAGCACTTTGCCTTATTTTTTTACTAGCCAAACAGAATCATGACACGCGCGTATCAATTTCTGAACAACAGAAACCGCCCCTCTTTTGCGCAGAGAAATACGAGGTTATATATAGGCACTGGTCATGCACTACTGACCTCACGCCGCACTGTGTAGGAGCGTGTCCATTGTTTACATTCACACTTGAACGCATAATAATAAAGGCTGCAAAGATTTCTGACTGAGAGAAAATGGTGTCTGTGATTGGTTTTTGCCAATTCCGCGGGCCTTCTCCTAGCCAATAAACTTTGATTTTTACATTTTTAGAATCCTCAGACTTCCCACTACGTATCCTCGTCTTCAATATATTTATAGAGAGCGCACTTTCATTTTATGAAGCGGCAAAATCACAAAAATCTTCCACGACTTTTTTTTTTTTACCAAAAAGGAAGTCTTTAGACTCAATTCTACGGGTCATTACATTGACTTCGGTCACATATTTTGATCTAACCTGAAAGAGAAACCTTTGATTATCATAAATCTCATGTCAATAGTATATAAAGCTTGTAGATTTGTTACAATGACAAAAAAATGTGCCCAAAACGACAGTTTTAGTTCCAGTTTTGTTGCAAAACTCTAGAACATGAAGTAAGTAAAAGATTGCTTAGAAATTGATATGGGAGGCAGGGAAGCCAACAAAGCATTTCAGTCTGCCAATTTTTGTTTGTTTTTACCAGCCAAATCAACAATAATGGGGGGAGGAGGCGAAATTTTCGAAAAAACTGTAAAATCCTTGTCATTTTAATAACTTTGAAAAAAATACGGGGGGGGGGTCGTCCCCTCTGCCCCCTGTTGCGTCGTCCCTGATTCCGACCAATTTACGTAGGTCCCATGTAACAGGGAGTATTGTTTCCAGTTTTGGATTGGAACCGGAGATATCTAGAACGAATTCGCACCACTACATGTAGATTAAAAATATCGTGAATTCGATATACATGATAACTACACTTATTGTCAGTACTTAAGACTATACGAGTAAACTCTCTTACAAAAACAATGTCACAAATTTACATCAGAAGCGAAAAATTCGTACTATTAATAGCCGTTGAACTACTTTCTGTCAATTCGCTTAATATAGAATCTAATGCCAGCTCTATTGATCTCAATGAATGTCCTAACTTCATATTGGCACATGAACCGCATGCCTTCTGGCACAAATAATGGTTCGTTAGTTTTGTCGTACTGATATTAGAGTTTACATCAACAGAGCCCGTATAAATTTCATGCCTATATTATACAAAAACACTTCAGATAAGAGGCTGATATGGTCGAGTTACATAAAACCGCCTTAATACGGCACTCGATAAGTGATTCGGAGAAGAAAATTTATGTTGCCATGCGGTGTTAATAACAGTACATGTACGATAGATCGAGGGTCCGACAGACCGATTATCGAAAAGAGTCCGATAGACAGAGGATTCTTTAGATGGAAGGCAGGTTTGTCAGGTTTTCTGATTCTCAAAACGCCAAATTACATTCCAAATTCATTGAAGAAACCCCAAATTTGCATTTGATGCATTTTATGGGCAGCGTAGCCTGGATGTGGGTAGAAATAACGTTGTAATCAATTTATAACACCTTTGAAACCTCTGCCGCAGCCGAAAATTTGAGTGAAGTGGTTTACGCGCAGCCAGATTTTGCACGTGAAATACGTGCACACTGCTACTTTTGAACCCTTGTGGCACCTATTTCACTGGAAATCCTCTGAAAATCGGGATTTATACCCGGTTTTATGATGATTTTTGGTATGCTAGTGTAAAACGCCAAAAAACGCCAAAAGCCGTTTTTCGTGGACGTTTAATTTGTCAATATTAAAAGATGCAAAATTTGGTGTTTTTGGCATTAAAATGCCAAACTGGCAACCCTGATTTAAGGTCTGATAGACCCAGGGTCCAATAGATCAACCGATTATCGAATGGTTTCGATAGACCGATCGTTGAAAAGGGTCCGATGTACCGAGTAACAAAAAGAGTCCATACACAATCGGTTTCTCGGATCCTTTTCGATAATCGGTCTAAATGGACCCTCGCTCTATCAAACCATTATCTCAGAACGCGGACCTCGGTATGTGTAGGACTCTCGGCCTATATGGTTTGTACTGCAGTGTTGATTCCTACACTGAGAAACCTCCCGGTCAATTTTTTTTTCATGTAGTGTGTGGTGTCTTGGTTGGCCTGCTCAGTGCAACGCACGTATAGAGTGCGCAGGACATCAGGTAACCCCCCCCCCCTCGCTTCCCTGTTCGATGACGGATCTAAAACAAAAATGTTCTGGCCTGAGAGTCTCTGCTTGAAACTATGACGCCCTCAGTTACGTGGTCTGTTAACTACTTTCTCTCGGGGCTGATCCCCTCGAGTCATACAAGTCCACGTAATCTCGGGCTCGTTATACCGTAGTGCTAACCAGAGACTCTCGCACCAGTACGTATTTGAAAAGGAAAAGGTGACAATTTTCGAGCGATTAATTTTCGCACTTGCAGAGTTTGGTGACATTTCGCCTGTTTTAATTTCGCGGAGAACCGAAATATAGAACGGTGGCGGATAGTTTAGAATACAGAGCAAGCAATCACAAGCGGACAAGTGGTGCAACGACAATGCTGCCTCTCCAGCCAGCCACACATATACAAAATAGTACGAAAGACACTGAAAGAGTGCAAAAATTAGCTTTGCAAAATAATATTCGTGTGTTTTTTATTTTCGTGCTATCAGCGGCGTGCCCGAAAATGCGCGAAAATTTCCGCACCGCGAAATATTCCACGTTTACAGTATTATTCTTAGTAAAATGCTTTAACTCGCATTCTGCCTTGTACTGTGCACACTGCGAAAGCAAATGGTATCCTAAGCATTTATCCTTTATTCTGTTTTTAATTTGGTGTTATGTTCAATTAAGCAATAATGGGTTATTAACGTTGTCCTACTTATCTAGCTATCGTACCCAATTTGAAGCCAATTTACACAGGCAAGTATAAATCTCGGGATTTACTTTTATTTTTCCATTGGTGCATGTACAAACTCGGGCAAAGAAATGCATTTTCTCTGAAGATACCAAAGAGAATTTAGTGCTTTTTGGAATTAAACACTTCTAATGTAACAGACCTTAGTCTATATTTAGGGTTGGAAGGGGCCGGAAATTGGTATCGTCATTAACTGCAGAGTGAAAAATGCATTGCATGTAACTAGTTGATATTGTGTCAATTGTACATGTCCTGGCGCAATGTAGTCTGGCTGCCAGACGTATTGAATGAACCCGTAAATTAAATTTTCGGTACATTTTTGCACTTTACATTTTGACGGAAATTCGCAATGTTTGAATGACAAAGTGTTGGTTTGCCTTAGAGGTTTGAATCACGTTGCAGATGGCGGATTATACGCCGTAGCCTAAAGGTAAACTGAAATTTGGTTAAGGGGAAATCCATGAGATTTCCTTTCCTCTCATTTCCTGGTAAGAGCTTATTACATTTGTAATGTGACGTGGAGACAATTCACATTCACTATGTACCGAATAGTTGTAGGATTGGCAGTTAAACGGTTGTTGACCGACAGTATCGCAATATTCCCACTTTACGTTGTCCCACACACGCATTTCTGTGTTAGTATGCCTACTTTGTCAACATGATAATTTTGTGTAGAGATTTTGTTATAACAGGAGTGGTCTACTATTGTCAAATACCCCGTCATTTAAAGGGGAAGGCTACCCATATATATTATATTTGAATACAATAAGAGAAAGAAAATAGTAAATGTTTCAGTAAATGTCTCTGAACCGTCTTAAATTGGCAACTCTGCCCCTTTTATTGCGATGTGGAAAATTCATTTCATCTCATTTCATTTCATTTATATCCACTTTCAAAAACAAAACAAAATATAATTTTGTCGTAAATACACTGATATATACATAGCATATACATATACATATACATACATTTGTTTTCTACACGACTTTCCACTTTCTTCTATGTTTCGTTAAAAAGCATATCCAAATCCGTTTAGCTCCTGTTCAAGTTTATGTCACAGCTAAACCCATTCCATGTTGTTTTTCTGAAAAAGTTGGATCACCTCCACTGAAATCTCAGGAAATATTAAAATTTGTGATTGTTTTAATGTTCTGTATTGCATTGTCTGTTTTTCATTCTCGTTTGATTAACGATAAATGCAAACATTGTCGAACTTAAAGGGAGAAGGAGCCAGCAACTTACATGCATCAGTTAAGAAAAAAATTGAGTACTTGCCAACCAAATCAGATCGCACATGCACAGGTCTGGAGCAGACCATGCGTGACCGATGCATGCCACCCGATGTGTGTTAGTCGCGCCGTGGTAATGTATGCACTGTTTAAATCGATAAGCTCCTCCCCCTATAGCTGTTTCTGCAAGTTTTACCCCGGAATAAAAATTGCAAAGACGTAAATAAACACAAATTAACTAATTTATAGGGCCTTGCTGAGAGTGAGTATCACACAGTACCCCTGATTTAGGCTGTCTTTATCACCATACACCATAATTCTCACAATACTCACAATGTCATTTTTTCTTAACTTATGCCTGTCAGTTGCTGACTCCTCCCTTTAATTAAATAAAAATGTCAAACTTTGATATCTGTGCGACAAAGTAGTGTTCAAATGGACAAAAAAATCCTAGCATACAAACGTTTGGAATGATATGGTTTCACTGGCGTGGTATGCATGGATAAACAAATTAGTGTTCCTCCCGAGTATAAATTAGTCAGACCTGTAACACAATAAGAGGAAATAGACAAGGTCAGGAGAAGGTCACATTGGATATTGTAGATTTTCACTCCATTAAAGCATCAAATGACCACTTTGAAGTATTTTTTTTCAGGGCTTCATTTTTAGACCTTGTCAACGACACTTAGAATATGGAGGATAATATAGCTCAGAGTTTTTTAAAACTGTGGTCATTGTTAATTATTGTAATAACATTTTTTGTCAAAATTATATTATTCTGCAAATGGTAATAGCGTGCTGGTACGGAAGTCTGGAGAATAATAATCTTTCCATCAAAGGTACGATAAATGCGAATGATATATTGCCCGCAAATACCTCTATCCCTGCTCCATAGAGTACTCATTTTTTAAACAGAGTACTATACAGTGTGTCTCAAAAATAATGGCCCAATCGGGAGAAAAGTATTTAAGGTATGTAATTTTCTCAAAAGGTATGTGTATATGGTATCATAATAAAGCAGAATAAATTTTCTTTCTGATAAATCTAGTCCCATTTAATTTGCTTTTTTAAGTAAAAAGTTATGATTACTTTTGTGCAGTCAGGCAAAATCACGTTTGTCCCACTTTTGTGTATTGGTCATAATGAAAACTGAATTGGTGGTATTGTTAGTTACAGGACTCATACAAATTGAATTATAAAAATCATTAATAAAACAAATAACAAATGCCTTTTTCCTTCAATATGTTTATTTCTGATTATCTAGTAAATAAAAAATCAAATACAAATAACCCTTACTCGGCATTGATATAATATTGCACATGTTCATGTCTTCTGTTTACCAGACTGGTTTTACACTGACATCATGATGATCAGCGCATCTCATTTATTTTAGCCCTTTTGTCAAAATTATGTACCTTCTTTGTACTTCAAATAATAGGAAATCAGAAATGTACAACCTGAAAGAATATATTCTTTCAGCTAAACTGAACGATTACGCAATACTTTTCACACTCTCATTTTGAGGTTTGTTTGTTAAACAATATGCAGAAACTGCATGCACATGTACGGCACATACAGTATACTGGGACAAACGCGATTTCGCGTCATTGCAGAAAATTCAATATATCTCAGGATTGACACAACCAAATGAAATGAAATAAATTGGACTGAAAAGGATGTTCTTTTAGCTTTATAACAATACCCAACTTGACTAGGTTGTAAATGATTTTCATATATTAAAAAGATAATTTCCGATTGGACCATTTTTTTGAGACACACTGTAGATGAAGAATATAACTATGATGTGTTGACTTTTTAAAGAAAACCTTAAATTTAAAAACTTATATTCCCTTCACGGTCAAATAAGGGGAAAACACGTCATCTGTCATGACAACGAGCCCATTGAGTTAATATATTACATTTCATGGTTACAAACTAATGTATATGTTACACATTAGAAATGCACATTGCAGCTAGAAATTCAACCTTAGGATTGGTGGAACATGCCAGTTGGAATACCCATGTTCTATCTGTGTTTATTTTTGGCCCTAATAGTTGTAAATCACTTACAACCCGTAAGTGGAAGTAGGTTTACGCATTGATATACAAACACTATAAAAAAGTAGATGCCATATTTTACCAACTGAAATAAACTTCCGTAAATATGTCAGTGGCTTCAAATCAGTTATTCTTTTCAATTTCTTCCAAAACGATAAATCAGTCTTAACATGGTGATGCAAGGATGTCTTTTGGACAGCTGACTTCAATGCCTCCGTTGAATTGCTCTTACAGCTCGCACTTTATCACAACAGGGTCAAAAGTTTTCATCCTACCTACATGCATTCCCTAAGATGCCTTCTTTACTCAAAATCTGGGATCGTAGGCTATATTTTAAAAGGTAAACCGCGCACCATTCGCGGTGGGAAAAGACCATTTTGATCAAGTTATGTGTGAGTATACCAGTAGTCTGTTTCCAGACCATAGCTGTAACCGCTTATCGTTGAACTAGATAAAGATTTCTCTCCCAGAGGCCGTTTGGTACTGCTTCAAGTTTACTGGTATGGGTTTTTACCAAGTAAGCTCAATTTCGTCAACAAATAGATGTTTTATAGCTGTTACTAGATTTTACATAAATAACGTCTGGCAAGTAGACTTGTGATGTAGTCCCTCACACTCATATTGACCTCCCCCGTTAAATAAACATTAAAAAAGATGTCATTCCAATCGGGACGAACAAAATAATTTAGATTTAGCTATCCACATTTGGACCCACGGAATTCCATTATTTGGTAGCTTTCTCAATCGAAGTTTTCGGGATTTATGTCAAATTTGCTAGTTTCAAGATGCACTCACGAATGCTGCTATTTTTTCTACGCACCGAGATTGTTATCCTTCCGCATATGACAATATTTCCGAACGTTTTCTCTTTTCTTGTACATCAATACCTTCCAAAGAAGTTAATAATTACACAAATGTGGATTTATAGTACACGATCTTGGTTTCCTTAGTAAGCGGACAATCAAGATTCAAGCCTTCGAACTGCCTTCTCACCCAGTATAACCTCGGATAATCAAGTGAAACCCGAGTTTCTTAATGAGCGGTCTACTGCCAACTCGATATATCCAATTTCCTGTGTCGAAAGCGGCATGAAAATAATGAGTCGTAATTTCCTACTGCTACAGGCGTGGTGTTGTCTGCTTGGGAGTATTACACAAATGTTAGTATTTCCCGCGTGAATGTATAGTCTGAATTCCAGACTCCGCCCCTGCAAAGAAGGGGGCAGCCCGAATTCCAGATTCTGCCCCTGCTTGGGAGTATTACACAAATGTTGGTATTTCCGGGAGAATGTAGTCTGAATTCCAGACTCCGCCCCTGCAAAGGAGGGGGCAGCTCGAATTCCAAACTCTGCCTCTGCGAAGGAAGAGGCAGCCCGAATTCCAAATTCTGCCTCTGCTTGGGAGTATTACACAAATATTGGTATTTCCGGGAGAATGTAGTCTGAATTCCAGACTCCGCCCCTGCGAAGAAGGGGGCAGCCCGAATTCCAGACTCTGCCCCTGCGAAGAAGGGTGCAGCCTGAATTCCAGACTCTACCCCCGCCTTCGAAGAAGTGGGCTAGCCCGAATTCCAAACTCTGCCCCTACGAAAAAGGGACAGTCTGACTTCCAGACTCTGCTCTTGCGAAGAAAGGGGTAGAACGTTAAATTTTCTGTTGTATTTTTGCCAAAATTTCTTTAGAAATCCAGTAAAATTCATTTGAGTGGACAAAAAGAGTTTTGGGGCTTTTAACTTTTCTTTTGTATTTCTGCCAAAATTTCTTCAGAAATCCAGTAATCTCCATTTACTGCCATTGCTTTGCATTGGGTATTGTATTGTATTTGACTCCGTTTACCACACTAACAAATTAGCCAGCGTAAAGATCTCATCACAGTGATCAGACAATTACTGCTACAAAGCGCTTGATTTGCATTATTTGTACATACAGCACAAACAGCACAAAGCAAAACATAAATTATATTACATCAGTGCAGCTCTGACTGATAAGAACTCATAAATCTTCATGGGGATGGCTATTTTTGTAGATTTTATTTTCTTAAAGGCATTGTATAACAATGTTTCCAGTTTAAAAAATCTGAGCTACATGATTCCCCATGCTACCAATGTCTCTGATACTGTCTAAAAATGAAGCCCTGAAAAAATTGCAGCGTAAAACGATCATTAAGTGCTTTGAAAAGGTGAAAATCATTGAGAGACCATACTAGTTTTTCCCCATAGACGGCTGTGTTGGAGAATTTTATATTGGCTGATAATTTATCAATGTGTCATTTGTTTCTGCACATATTTCATTAGTGACAGCATAGCTATCCAAAGTTTTGTGTGCTAGGGTTTTTATTTGTTCATTCAAACACTGTCACATATGACAGACAGCAAAGTTTGACAATTTGTAATCGGGTCTTCCACAGTGTTACATAGCGTCTTTAAGGAACTGGATGTAAACAATCCTGTCAGACCAGTATTTTGAGGACAGTTTTTGTTGATGATTCAAGAATGACGGTCTGGTAGTCAGACTACGGTGAATGCTGAACTGTAATTATCCTGTCCAGGTGCACAACAGGTAATTTGTCAAAGCAGTCAAGTTCACTCGGGACGTCACGGCATCATCAGAACTCAGAACCACCAACCTCTTTTCCCGCTAAGTTATACTCGCGTGGAATGGCTCAACAGAGTGTTCGTGTCAAATCTGATGTTCGTTAGTTACTTATTACAGTTATGCATCGATTATGTCACATATTAAAGGGCATTGTCATGATTGGGAGAATTAAGTTGAAATAAAAACATGCCTCAAAAACCAATTAAGTTGAAATAATATAGCAATGCATACACCAGCTGGAGTGTATTCTGGATGGAAGAATTTGTCTTGATTTTGGTTACTAGTACTTGTGGAGATACAAGCAATCATAATACAAGTATTGAAGTATACATGTATTATGGCGCCCTGATAGAAGTTGACCCCGTAAAAAGCTACACAACAAAATCACGTGTCATACTGAGTATTGACGTTGATTGTTTAAAAAAAATCATAAACATTTGACTATGAAATTTCGACCGCAAGTACTGAAGTATACATACATTATGGCGCCCTGATAGAAGTTGACCCCGTAAAAAGCTATACAACAAAATCACGTGTCATACTGAGTATTGACGTTGATTGTTTAAAAAAATATAAACATTTGACTATGAAATTTCGACCGCAAAAGCCTTGAACAGTGTACTTGATTCTAGATTTATTTCAAAGTAAGTACTTCTTCTAATCCTGCTATTTACCTTTAAAGGGAGATGTAGCCGGCAACTGGCGGGAATAAGTTAAAGAAAGATTTTTGGAATAACTGTCAGTTCTTGTCAACCAATCAGATCGTACGTGCGCTGACGTGACGTGACCGTAGCATGTATCCAGTCGTCGTGTTAATTGCGCCGTATTAATTTATGCACTTTTTGAATCAATAAGCTCCTCGATCCCCTGTAGCTGTTTCGGCGATCTTCTTCTACGGAGAAATTTCGCAAATACTTAAAAATAATGGAAAATGTATTTGATATGGCCTTGTTGAGGGTGTTAAGGCTTTCTTCATCACCATGTACATGTACCATAATTCTCACAATACTCACGTGTCAATTCTTTTCTTAAAGGGAGAAGGAGCCAGCAACTAACAGGTATGAGTTAAGAAAATAAATGACATTGTGAGTATTGTGGGAATTATGGTACATGGTGATAAAGACAGCCTAAATAAGGGGTACTTTGTGATACT
>JZLH01S0036734.1:67046-92827 GCA_001188425.1 Eucidaris tribuloides
GATCTGGTGATGATTATAATGCACATAAATTTCTAAATCGAATGCTTTTGCTTTCTGTTTGCAAGCTGCTTACTGTTTGGGAAATTGTTTTCGAGAGAATAGATACAAACATACAAGAATACGTTCATATAATTAAAGTAGGCTAACATTGGTGAGCTTCAATTTGAAAAATTGTCAAATTTTGATATCTGAACTACATAGTAGTGTCCATATGGACAAATAAACACCTAGAATTAAAAAGTTGGAAAGTTACACTGCCAATGCAAGTATGCATGAATAAACAATTAAAACTAGGGCGAGTTTAAATAGCGTAGGTGTAACAACAGTATTCTATGGGAGAAAATGGCAGGTGAATCCATCAACTTACGATTTCCACTTTTAAAGACATAAATAATCATTTTGAAATACAATTTTTTCAGGGCGTCATCTTTAGACCTTATCAAAGACATGGTAGGATGGGGAATCATGTAGCTCAGATTTTTTTTAACTGCTGGTAATATGTGCCAATACCTGTAATTAATCATTAACCGTTAACTATGGGAATATGGGCTGTCATGTGTAAACTCTATGCGAATTTGATTAATCTTAGAGGCAAAGGGTTAACCGTCTGTGATATAACTGGGAGAAGTAAAAAAGAGTTAAAGCATAATTTAAATCACTGGCATGACTGGCAGAGATGATAACTATTCAGAACGGAAGGATTTGTCTTGAATTTCTTGTACACTTTAGCAAAAACAAGCACACAGCATAGTATTTTTATTTCATTTTTCATTTTAACATTTTATTTTTTTTTCCAATTCAAAGTCTCTTTACAAAATAAATTACGGTCGTTATGACAATAACATATCGTGATAACAACTTGATACATAACATCATACTAATCTCCGTCCTAATAGAAATATAATCCATATAGAAAGCTACACTACAAATTAATATCACACGCGTCAGCAAGAATCATGACTATGAAATTTTCTCAGTAGAAATTTTGAACAGTATACAGATCTGGGAATATTCTGTTCTAAATTGAGGACTTGTGCAATTATAACCATTTCCGTGAAACAAATTTGGTATACGAGTCAAATGTTACTTCGATAAAAAATTTTCCATAATCGATTAAGGCTTAGTATGGTAGAATAGATCTCTTGCAGGATCATCACACATGATGCGTGCCTCAACGTAAGTCATACTCTATACGTATGTTGGGTCGTGCATGTTTAAACATGCAGCGCGCCTAAAAAACACTATATACGGAAGAAATTCAAGTTTCGAGATGCTGGTATGCATCAGCCATAAGTGGCAAGGAAAAAAAAAATGTAGGAGAAGGTTGGAATAATAAACGTCAAAAGCTGTCCATAAATCGAGACGATGTTCCAGCACCGGAAAATGACGCGAAAGATCTGGTCACTAAACCCCAAAGCCATCATCAACAGCAGCAACAACTACAACAACAACAACACAACAACAACAACAAACAACAACAAACAACAACAACAACAACAACAACAACAACAACATGAAACTGAGTCTATTCGCAAACAGTGAGTAATCTGTCAATGTAACAGCAATCCTATCATCGAAGTGGTAAGGGTGCTTGTTGATTTATACCAAGAATATTACACAAAGACTAGCTTGAAATTTTATATCTGCATTTATGAATCAATATAATTGAATAATACTAAGTATTAATTAATGTGAACTGGCGGAAAAGAGTTCAGCTCGACACAATTACTTTGATTGAAATACAGACAAATAATGTAATGAAAAAGAAATCTACTTTTATTATTATTTCTGCACTACTAGAAAATGGTTTCTTGATATCATGTATATATTTGTATTTGCGTATAATCATGGCCTTTATATCATTTTGCTTTCAATTTAAGTGACTGCATGTAAGATTCTACGATTGAACCTACACATTCACTGACACTATACTGACAGCAACTCACAGACCATTCCTAAAGTTTCTCGCGACAATTACTATGGAAAATATTCCTCGGAAATGAAAATTAGTATTTAATAATAAAATTCAAACATGTCTTAGCGGCCACAATAGAAGTCAGCCTGTCTACGTGGCACAAAAATATTTCCCTCGAAGACAAATCATGTGTCGAAGACTTGTCTATAGGCACCACCTGTCGATAAAGGCCACTTTTTGTTCCCATGGTGGTGCACTATAGACAGGTTTCACTATGTGTGTTATTTTTAAATTTGTGTATAATCATAGGCCTTCATATTGCTTTGCTTTCAATTTTAGGTGACGGCATGGCAAGTTTCTACAAATTACACCTACAGAGTCACAGTACGCACCATACTGACACAAACTCACAGACCATTTGAAGTTTCTGCGCGACTTATAACTTTGAAAACAGGCCTTGGAAATGAAATCAGTGCTCAACAGTGTATTTTTTTTTTGCATAGGGCTTCATATCGTTTTGCTTCCAATCTTAGGTGATTGCATACACGATTCTGCCGATTAAACTACACATTCTCGGACACTAATACTGACACAAACTTAGAGAGCTTTTTAAGTTCTCGCGACAATAACTTGGAAAATAGGCCTTGGAAAATGAAAATTAGCGTTCACACAAAATAGTGGGGTAAGTGTCGCTCCCGCGTAAACTGGGGTAGGAGGATTGAAATAACAAAAAAGGTCGTTGGAAAATGGTGATGCGAGAATTGTTCAATTTGCATCGATCTTTATGCTACAACAACTCCTAGAATCATTCAGACCAAACCGTTGCAGAGTAGCATCACCGGTGTTTTCTTAGGACAAATTGTGTCCATGACTCCATCACAGTTACTGTATTTCCGGAAGGTAGGTCTTTATTGGAGGTAATGGACCGTTTAGCAACTCTTCCATTATGATATTTGTGTGGTGAAACTCTGCTCGCGATATCATTGGACGCACGAATATCAACCGTTGAATATTACACTCATCTTATCTAGTCGGTACAGTTTTCCCTTACGGGGCTACAAAAAAGTGGCCAGAGCCCGAATCTGATTTAGGTGACAAAAGAGAGGCCATGGCGATTTCCACACCCCACTCCCCCCCCCTCCCCTCCTGCATATATGCTGCAATATTACTCTACATGTTCATATTTCTATACACTCTTAAAAATTCGGTCAGGCTGACTCGAGAAGGATCCGTTGAGGGCCACCCGGAAAGGGTCAGTGTCACAAAATTCCGGGTCAAGTTTGACCAAAATCCAAGTCAGGTTGACTCATATTTTGGTCAACCTTGACCGCGGAATTTGTTGAAATTAGCGCCTTTTCCGGGTGTGCATGCCCCCAACGGATTTCTTTTCCAAGTCAGTCTGACCCGGATTTTAAGAGTGTATAGAAATATGAACATGTAGAGTAATATGCAGAGATGCAGGGGGGGGGAGGGGTGGAGTGTGAAATCGGCCACGGCCTCTCTTTTGTCAGACCTAAATCAGTATTCAGGCTCTGGCCACTTTTTGTAAGGCCACGGTAAGGGAAAACTGTACCGAACTAGATAAGTTTTTTCTTCTGTTTATTTGTCAACTCTAACTTCTCGTTAGTGTCTCCACCCCCCTAGCCTTTTGAGAAAGCCTTATGGTGTGGTTGTGTCCCTCATGCCTTCAAAGCCTGTGACTATATTGTATCCCGCGCGCAGACTAAAAGAGACTAACTATTATTGCCTACACCCTACACATCGAAAGATTGGCTTCACCCCTCGCTGGCGTAGTCACTGGGTTATCGCGTTTAAGTCCTCGAGCTAGGCGTAGTGGGTATCGCGCCTACGGGGGATATTATTGAGCCCCGAGGCCTTGACCAAAAGGCTACCCGCCCCCCCCACCCGATGGAAAATCATGCATTCGCCCTGATATAAAGAATTTCGCTTTGAGACGATTGATATTGATTCTTAGAAACGACTCCTTCAATAATAATGCCTTCCATGCTAAGGTTGAACGAACTCTCTTCTATGCACAATTTCTTACAACTTAATTGTGTTTAGCAGGAGGAATACTTTTTGAAAACATATTCTTGCTATCACTCTGCAAATATGTTCAGAGGCTAAGCGTCGTGTCAAATCACTGAACATCGCGTCCAATATCCAAACACTAAGTGCCATAATCTATAAACACACGTTTGTCTGAAACACATCTATGCTATCACTTTCTAAACACACTTTTGGCAGTGTATCTCGCCATTTCTTTTGGTTCACCTGAGCTGTATGGCATGTCATGTCACTCAAATTGGAAATTTGGGATTGCTTTACATTCCAGTATTTATGAGAAAAATTGCGAAAGCCGCTAATCAGGTTTTAGTCTAGATTCGTGTTTTTTGTCTGTAAGATATGCCGTTCATTGTACCATACCGTACGAAGGAGTGTTTGGGGGTCTACCACCCTTTTGCAAAAGGGGTATTAACATCCCCAAGCACCACTTTATCGGGAAAATACCTCCAATTTTGTGAAAAAGGAGGGTGTTTGAAATCAACTGGAACACATACTAAATGGTGATTTTTCTGTAGATGCGGAAAATTTAGCTTCAATTTTATTTTTATTTGAAAATGGTTCGTTGCACCCTCCTCCTCCCCCCCCCCCCCCGTTGAGCGAGATTTGGCGGTTTGCATGACCGGAAAAAATAGACCTGGATTTGCCGCGGATTAACACACCACCCCGCCCGGCAAAATCCTGCATCGCCAATGATTGGTAACATACAAATCTCGGTCTCTAGGGCTTTCTAATACGCTGACATGTGATATGGGAATAGTCCAGCTAAAAGGAATTTTGCAATATACCCCAAGGATTACCTTGATAGCCTCAAGCAGCTGCTTTAACAAGTAAACCGAACTCCTAAAGTACTCTCATATATGGTTTCCGGTAGCGGTATCTAACCAGAGACATCTTTACCCTTACCACCCTGACACTTACCACCCGGAATTACACCAGGATAATACCTCGGTCCCAGAAACAAAATCCTTTGGCAATTGTTCCTGGGTAAATAGCCAGCTGGGTAATTCTCGGAATAATGTCCCGGGTGGTTGTTGGCCTCGATGTAATTGTCTCGGAGTAATTGTTCGGATGCGATGATTTGGACCATTTGAAAATCTCTTTTCCATGCCAAAATAATTGAAGCCAACAGATGAAACCACCGTGGACTGCTTTTAAGGGCCCAAAATTTGTGGTATTCCACAACTGGATTCAGTCTGTGTCTTTTTCTTTGAATCAAAGTGATGACACAGCACTAGGCTTACCAGACATTAGAAGAATTAGCTGGATCTCTTAAGATTATTGGCTACAATTTACCACAGTTAAAAAAATCTGAGCCATGATTCCCCATGCTACCAGTGCTTTGATGAGGTCTAAGATGAAGGCCCTGAAAAAATTGTATTACAAAATGATTATTTAGTGCTTTAAGAAAGTAAAATTCGTAAGTTGACTAGATATTTGCCCATTCCTCCCATAGACTTACTGTATGTACACCTGCTATTAAAACTCGCGCCGAGTTTTATTTGTTTATTCATGCATACTCGCCATTGCAATGTAACTTTCCAAACTTTTGTATTCTAGTGTGTTTATTTGTCCATTTGAACACTACTTTGTAGCTCAGATATAAAGTTTACAAAATTGAAGCTCCACATGTTAGCCTATCACTTGAAACCTCTCCATATTTCCATTGACATGATTGGTCTTACGGTGCAGTTTTTGATCAGGAGTCAGAAGGCGTAGAAACCAAAGACCGGAACGACTTTTTTTTTCCATTCCAAGGTTCTTTGAGAGAAAATTGTCCACTCTCTTATGAGAAATACCGACAGCACATTTTTTTTCATGAATGGCCAATCTTCTATCGTCCATCGCATTATTTTTGTACAGCACGACTGTGTAAAATGTTGTCCTGGTTAGAGGTAGCTGAAAGTGCCAGACCTAGGATGATCTTCAGTACATTTCTTCCCTCTTCTGAATCTGATGTCCAACGCAAACCGCTTGAAGCACTCCACTAGGAGCCAGCCGTGTTGCACTCCAACACAAAGGTTAGGGCTGTGCTGCAGCTGCACCCCCGGAGGTCAGGGTGCAGCACCACCTACAAAAAACAGAAGAGATGCTACAGCCCAATATTTTTGTACATCTTTCTGAACCACTTGGTTTGCCATACAAACAACCCGCTTTGGGAACCGGATGACCTCTGTTTGACTTGTTACCCTGGCCTTTGTACCCTCTCGTGTTGAGGCGTCGTGGCATAGTGGATTAGTAGACAGTGGTTCGTTCCCATCGCTTTGTCTGTATCCCTGGTAAGAAATCTTGGTGATGTATTATGAATGCACATAATATTTCTAAAATCGAATGCTTTTGCTTTCTGTTTGCAAGCTGCTTACTGTTTTGGGAAATTGTTTTCGAGAGAATAGATACAAACATACAAGAATACGTTCATATAATTAAAGTGATAGGCTAACATTGTGGAGCTTCAATTTGAAAAATTGTCAAATTTTGATATCTGAACTACATAGTAGTGTCCATATGGACAAATAAACACCCTAGAATAAAAAAGTTTGGAAAGTTACACTGCCAATGGCAAGTTATGCATAAATAAACAATTAAAACTAGGGGCGAGTTTAAATAGCGTAGGTGTACACACTGTAAGTCTATGGGAGAAAATGGGCAGGTGAATCCCATCAACTTACGATTTCCACTTTTTTAAAGCACTAAATAATCATTTTGAAATACAATTTTTTTTCAGGGCGTCATTTTTAGACCTTATCAAAGACAATGGTAGCATGGGGAATCATGTAGCTCAGATTTTTTTTAACTGTGGTAAATGTTAGCCAATACCTGTAATTAATCATTAACCCGTTAACTATGGGAGATATGGGCTGTCATGTGTAAACTCTATGGAATTTGATTAATCTTAGAGGCAAAGGGTTAACCGTCTGTGATATAACTGGGAGAAGTAAAAAAGAGTTAAAGCATAATTTTATACACTGGCATGACTGGCTAGATGATACTATTGAGACTGGAAGGATTTGTCTTGAATTTCTTTACTTTAGCAGAAACAAGCACGCATCAGTATTTTCATTTCATTTTTCATTTTAACATTTTATTTTTTTTCCATTTCAAAGTCTCTTACAAAATAAATTACGTCGTTATGACACATAACATATCGTGATAACAACTTGATACATAACATCATACTAATCTCCGTCCTAATGAAAATTAATCATATAGAAAGCTACACTACAAATTTCACCGTCAGGAAGAATGACATGACTATGAAATTTTCTCAGTAGAAATTTTGAACAGTATACAGATTCTGGGAATATTCTGTTCTAAATTGAGGACTTGTTGCAATTATACCATTTCCCTGGAAACAAATTTGGTATACGAGTCAATGTTACTTCGTATAAAATTTTCCATAATCCGATTAAGGCTTGTATGGTAAATACGATCCTTCAGGATTCCAGTGCGTGGCTAACGTAATGTCATCTCTTGAACTACCGTATGTTGGGTCGTGCATGTTTAAACATGCAGCGCGCCTAAAAAAACTATAAAGCGGAAGAAATTCAAGTTTCCGAGATGCTGGTATGCATCAGCCATAAGTGGCAAGGAAAAAAAAATGTAGGAGAAGGTTGGGAATAATAAACGTCAAAAGCTGTCCATAAATCGAGGACGATGTTCCAGCACCGGAAAATGACGCGAAAGACCTGGTCACTAAACCCCAAAGCCATCATCAACAGCAGCAACAACTACAACAACAACAACAACAACAACAACAACAACAACAACAACAACAACAACAACAACAACAACAACAACAACAACATGAAACTGAGTCTATTCGCAAACAGTGAGTAATTCTGTCAATGTAACAGCAATCCTATCATCGTAAGTGGTAAGGTGCTTGTTGATTTATACCAAGAATATTACACAAAGACTAGCTTGAAATTTTATATCTGCATTTATGAATCAATATAATTGAATATACTAAGTATTAATTAATTGTGAACCGGAAAAGAGTTCACTCGACACAATTACTTTGATTGAAATACAGACAAATAATGTAAATGAAAAAGAAATCTACTTTATTATTATTTTCTGCACTACTAGAAAAATGGGTTCTTGATATCATGTATATATTTTGTATTTGCGTATAATCATGGGCCTTTATATCATTTTGCTTTCAATTTAAGGTGACTGCATGTAAGATTCTACCGATTGAACCTACACATTCACTGACACTATACTGACACAAACTCACAGACCATTCTAAAGTTTCTCGCGACAATTACTATGGAAAATATTCCTCGGAAATGAAATTAGTATTTAATAATAAATTCAAACATGTCTTAGCGGCCACAATAGAAGTCAGCCTGTCTACAGTGGCCACTAAAATATTTCCCTGAAGACAAATCATGTGTCGAAGAACTTGTCTATAGCAGCCACCTGTCGATAAAGGCCACTTTTTTGTTTCCCATGGGTGGTCACTATAGACAGGTTTCACTATATGTGTTTATTTTTAAATTTGTGTATAATCATAGGCCTTCATATTGCTTTGCTTTCAATTTTAGGTGACGGCATGCAAGTTTCTACAGATTACACCTACAGAGTCACAGTACGCACATACTGACACAAACTCACAGACCATTTGAAGTTTCTCGCGACTATAACTTTGGAAAACAGGCCTTGGAAATGAAATCAGTGCTCAACAGTATGTATTTTTTTTTGCATAGGGCTTCATATCGTTTTGCTTCCAATCTTAGGTGATTGCATACACGATTCTGCCGATTAAACCTACACATTCTCGGACACTATACTGACACAAACTTAGAGAGCTTTTTTAAGTTTCTCGCGACAATAACTTTGGAAAATAGGCCTTGGAAATGAAATTAGCGTTCAACAAAATAGTGGGGTAAGTGTCGCTCCCGGCGTAAACTGGGGTAGGCGAGGATTGAAAAACAAAAAAGGTCGTTGGAAAATGGTGATGCGAGAATTGTTCAATTTGCATCGATCTTTATCTACAACAACTCCTAGAATCATTCAGACCAAACCGTTGCAGAGTAGCAATCACCGGTTGTTTTCTTAGGACAAATTGTGTCCATGACTCCATCACAGTACTGTATTTCCGGGAAGGTAGGTCTTTATTGGAGGTAATGGACCGTTTTAGCAAGCTCTTCCATTATGATATTTGGTGTGGTGAAACTCTGCTCCGAATCATTGGGACGCACGAATATCAACCGTTGAATATTACACTCATCTTATCTAGTCGGTACAGTTTTCCCTTACGGGGCTACAAAAAGTGGCCAGAGCCCGAATCTGATTTAGGTCTGACAAAAAGAGAGGCCATGGCCGATTTCCACACCCCACTCCCCCCCCCCTCCTGCATATCTGCATATTACTCTACATGTTCATATTTCTATACACTCTTAAAAATTCCGGTCAGGCTGACTCGGAGAAAGGATCCGTTGAGGGCACACCCGGAAAAGGGTCAGTGTCAACCAAATTCCGGGTCAAGTTTGACCAAAATCCAAGTCAGGTTGACTCATATTTTGGTCAACCTTGACCCGGAATTTGGTTGAAATTGACCCTTTTCCGGGTGTGCATGCCCCCAACGGATTTCTTTTCCAAGTCAGTCTGACCCGGGATTTTTAAGAGTGTATAGAAATATGAACATGTAGAGTAATATGCAGAGATGCAGGGGGGGGGGAGGGGGTGGAGTGTGGAAATCGGCCACGGCCTCTCTTTTTGTCAGACCTAAATCAGATTCAGGCTCTGGCCACTTTTTGTAGCCCCGTAAGGGAAAACTGTACCGACTAGATAAGGTTTTTTTCTTCTGTTTATTTGTCAACTCTAACTTCTCGTTAGTGTCTGCCACCCCCCTAGCCTTTTGACAAAGCCTTATGGGTGTGGTTGTGTCCCTCATGCCTTCAAAGCCTGTGACTAATAGTTGTATCCCGCGCGCCTAGAAAGAGACTAACTATTATGCCTACACCCCTAGCACATCGAAAGATTGGCTGTTCACCCCTCGCTGGCGTAGTCACTGGGGTTATCGCGTTAAGTCTCGTGCTAGGCGCTAGTGGGTATCGCGCCTACGGGGGATATTATTGAGCCCCGAGGCCTTGACCAAAGGCTACCCCCCCCACCCCGATGGAAAATCATGCATTCGCCCTGATTGTAAAGAATTTCGCTTTGACCGATTGATATTGATTCTTAGAAACGGACTCTTCAATAATAATGCCTTTCCATGCTTAAAGGTTGAACGAACTCTCTCTATTGCACAATTTCTTACAACTTAATTGTGTTTAGCAAGGAAATACTTTTTTGAAACATATTCTTGCTATCACTCTGCAAATATGTTCAGAGGCTAAGCGTCGTGTCAAATCACTAAACATCGGCGTCCAATATCCAAACACTAAGTGCCAATAATCTATAAACACACGTTTGTCTGAACACATCTATGCTATCACTTTCTAAACACACTTTTGGCAGTGTATCTCGCCATTTCTTTGGTTCACCCTGAGCTGTATGCATGTCATGTCACTCAAATTGGAAATTTGGGATTGCTTTACATTCCAGTATTTATGAGAAGAAATTGCGAAAGCCGCTAATCAGGTTTTTAGTCTAGATTCGTGTTTTTTGTCTGTAAGATATGCCGTTCATTGGTACCATACGCGTACGAAGGAGGTGTTTGGGGTGTTCTACCACCCCCTTTTGCAAAAGGGGTATTAACATCCCCAAGCACCCCCTTTATCGGGAAAATACCTCCAATTTTGTGAAAAGGAGGGTGTTTGAAATCACTGGAACACATACTAAATGGTGATTTTTCTGTAGATGGCGGGAAAATTTAGCTGTGCAATTTTATTTTTATTTGAAAATGGTTCGTTGCACCCTCCTCCTCTCCCCCCCCCCCCCGTTGAGCGAGATTTCGGCGGTTGGCATGACCGGAAAAAATAGACCTGGATTTGGCCGCGGATTAACACCACCACACCCCCCCCCCCGCCCGGCAAAATCCTGCATCGCCAATGATTGGTAACATACAAATCTTCGGTCTCTAGGGCTTTCTATAACGGCTGACATGTGAGATGGGAAATAGTCCAGCTGAAAAGGAATTGTGTTTGCCAAATACCCCAAGGATTTGACCTTGATAGCCTCAAGCAGCTGCTTTAACAAGTAAACCGAACTCCTAAAGTACTCTCATATATGGTTTCCGGTACGGGTATCTAACCCAGAGACATCTTTACCCTTACCCACCCTGACACTTACCACCCGGAATTACACCAGGATAATTACCTCGGTCCCAGAAACAAAAATCCTTTTGCAATTGTTCCTGGGTAAATAGCCAGCTGGGGGTAATTCTCCGGGAAGTAATTGTCCCGGGTGGTTGTTGCCCTCGATGTAATTGTCTCGGGGTAATTGTTCGGATGCGATGATTTGGACCATTTGGAAAATCTCTTTTCCATGCCCAAAATAATTGAAGCCAACAGATGAAACCACCGTGGACTGCTTTTAAGGGCCCCAAATTTGTGGGTATTTCCACAACATGGATTCAGTCTGTGTCTTTTTCTTTGAATCAAAGTGATAGACACAGCACTAGGCTTCCAGACATTTGAAGAAATTAGCTGGATCTGCTTAAAGGTATTGGCTAACATTTACCACAGTTAAAAAAATCTGAGCCACATGATTCCCCATGCTACCAGTGTCTTTGATGAGGTCTAAAGATGAAGCCCTGAAAAAATTGTATTACAAAATGATTATTTAGTGCTTTAAGAAAGTGAAAATTGTAAGTTGACTAGATTCACTTGCCCATTTCCTCCCATAGACTTACTGTATGTACACCTAGGCTATTAAAACTCGCCCGAGTTTTATTTGTTTATTCATGCATAACTCGCCATTGGCAATGTAACTTTCCAAACTTTTGTATTCTAGTGTGTTTATTTGTCCATTTGAACACTACTTTGTAGCTCAGATATAAATGTTTGACAAAATTGAAGCTCCACAATGTTAGCCTATCACTTTAAACCTCTCCATATTTTCCATTGACATGATTGGTCTTACGGTGCATTTTTGATCAGGAGTCAGAAGGCGTAGAAACCAAAGACCGGAAACCTTTTTTTCCATTCCAAGGTCTTTTGAGAGAAAATTGTCCACTCTCTTATGAGAAATACCGACAGCACATTTTTTTTTTCATGAATGGCCAATCTTCTATCGTCCATCGCCATTATTTTGGTACACACGACTTGTGTAAAATGTTGTCCTGGTTAGAGGTAGCTGAAAGTTGCCCAGACCTAGGATGATCTTCAGTACATTTTCTTCCCTCTTCTGAATTCTGATGTCCAACGCAAACCCTTGAAGCACTCCCCTAGGAGCCAGCCGTGTTGCACTCCCAACACAAAAGGTTAGGGGCTGCTGCTGCAGCTGCACCCCCGGAGGTCAGGGTGCAGCACCACCTACAAAAACAAGGAAGAGATGCTACACCCAATATTTTTGTACCATCCTTTCTTGAACCACTTGGTTTGCATCATAAAACAACCCGCTTTGGGAACCGGATGACCTCTGTTTGACTTGTTACCTGGCTTTGTACCCTCTCCTGTTGGAGGCGTCGTGGCATAGTGGATTAGTAGACAGTGGTTCGTTCCCATCGCTTTGTCTGTATCCCTGGGTAAGACACTCTATATGATCTCTCTACCCAGGAGTACAAATGGGTACCTGAGAGGACGGGGAATCCTGTTGGAAGGCAAATTGGCTTGAGCGCCTTAGAGGTAGACGGGCTAGGAATACTCCCATAGGGAGTGGATGGGGTGCACACCTGTGCAGGCGTGATAATGATGCCATGATTAGGAAGGGTGAAGTCGTGGGAGAGTGTCTAAGAGGCGCTGATCTAAGACTGTAAACCACTAACTTACACCTTTACTGGGCCAGAAATCTCATCCCTTATAGGCTCAGAGAACCCAATGCATACTAAATCGTTCTCACAGCCATTGTATAATTACGTGTTACAGTTGCAAGCGAAGAAGCATCCTCTCATATAAGGTAACAAACATATCGACATGGATGTTAGTGAGGGGGGGGGAGTAACCCATTCAAATTCAGAAACTTGATGAAAGCAAACATATCGACTTTCAAAGTCTTGTTTCTAAGGTCAAATATAGAAACAAAAAACATGAAGACAAATAAGTCAGTTAGTTACTCGAGGAGCTGAATTTAGTGCAGACCAAATTTCAGTGATTTGGCGTCACCTCTTCATACTTAAAGGCAAATAGTAGGATAGAAGAACTGCTTATATACTTTGAGATAAAATGACTATAGAATCAGGTACATTTTATTCAAGGCTTCTGTTGTCTACTCCCGGAGGGGGCGGGGGGAGGGGGCGACACTGTGATTACAAGGTGTACACCATGTGCGTGTGAAAAAAAAAAACGCGTAAAAGGGTCGGTTTTTCACGATCGGGTGATGTACGCGTGTACATTGAAAAGGGTATTAAAATCGCCAAAATCAGGAAAAAGGGTATACATTTAACAAAAGACTTACTTTGAAAGGGTATGGTTTTAGACGTGAATACCTGTTTAGGGTATTCAACAGAAGGCTTACTTTGAAAGAGTATTTTTTTCAGACTTGAATACTTGTTTAGGGTATTCTGAGACCGACAGATAAATACTTGTTTACAGTCCATTTTGAATGTCCATACACGCGCATGGTGCACACCTTGTAATGACCGTGTCCCCGGGTCTAAACTTTATTTTCAAATGTTTATTACTTTTTTAATAATCACTATCACTACTCATTGTGACATGAACATTTTTGTGTATAGCTTTGTATGGGATCAATTTCAATCAGGGCACCAGATTAATTCAGTAAACTGGAAAACGAACGCTCGTTTCTCCAAAAGTAGCCAAATTCTTCCAGCCAGGAGATACAGTGCATCTGGTGTATACATTGGTATATGTTTCAACGTATTTGGTTCATGAGACATTTTTGACTTCTCCCAATCATGTCACCACCCTTTAAAGGTTAGTGACATGATTGGGAACACATGAAAATGCCTCAAGAACCAAATGAGTTGAAATATATACCAACTATACACTAGCAGGAGTGGATCTCCCACCTGGGAGGATTTGTCTGTAATTTGTTGACTTAAGGAGAATCAAGCATAAACATAGGAGTATCTTAATTTTATCCGGGGACGGTAAAAATAAGCCCCATAGAGAGCCACACAGCAGGTTTCCGTGCTATGAGTGATATTGACATTGTTTATTTTTAGAATGAGTCAACGTTTGAATACCAGATTTTCATAAGAGAATCCTTACATAGTTTACTTGATTCTAGAGTAGTTTCAGCCCAAGTTGAGGACTACATCCAATCACGCCATTTACCTTTAACGTTCAAAACATTATAGCCTATCCAATACTCGGCTTTTTAACACCTCACATAGACATGACTTTGACTGTTTACCTGGTTGGTATTTTCCCGATATTTTACAGGTCTGAAGTACTGTATATCATGTTGTTTTGCATCGAGATTTGTCTCGTACGCGTGCCCCATGTTCCCCGATGGGGTTGCATACAAAATGAAGCATGTTTGAACATCGAATGGTCGCTCACTTCAGCTCTCTCCTGGCTATCTTGTTGACGTAGTACGGTTCGGACGGAAGGGCAGTCATAAACACTTCAGACCGTCTTTACGCAAGATATCAGTAAGGACTTAACCGAGCGAATTTGCCATGAGCGCAAGTATTATTGCGATATAGGATAATATAAGCCTAAGTTTACATCTTTTTGGCCGGAAGCTCATCATAATCTTTCCTAACGCATCTTTGACACTTCTGCCTGCTGGTGACAAAGAGCCCGAGGTTGGAAACTGCATGATAGCGGCTATCAATATTCCGTTAACTCTTTAAAGGTTGTTATAAACACTTCTAACTCTGGACATGTAATACCATGAGAGAGTGTGTCAGGTAGCTATAGAGACTGCGTAATGCTTTAGAAGTGGGCGTCATGTGGCAAAATGTCTCAAGTAAATTTATCAAAAGTTTTCGTACAGCGAAATTATCTACATGTATTTTTATTGTATGTATTTGTTGGCCATAATGCCATTCATTTATTGTTTCAGGAACATTTTCGATGTAATATGCCTTTGTCGGGAAAAGTATAATAATGGGATATGATGATATTGTATTATGATAAAATATGATTTGATATGGTATATGATATGAAATGATAATTTATGAATATGATATAACATGATTACAAATTTGTTATCGAGAGCAGCGGCGGCACGCAGAGCAAAATCCGTGGGGAAAATTTTGCCGGCTATTTTTTTTTACTGGCCAGGCAGCAAGCCAAACAACATCCGACAATCGGGGGGGGGGTGGGGGGCAGGGGTCCAACGACGACGAAAAACTTCTCGCCTTCCAACATCCGACAAGCCAACTCAAAACACCAGGGGCAACCCAATCAACAATACAATATCAAAGTCATGGACAATAACGACAATCATTATGATTATTTGATAATGTTATGACGAAGTCTATGCACGATATCAAAACGTAAACAACTTGTATTAATTATTTTAGACAACCCGGTTTATTTTATGAAGTCATAAGATATTGCTTAAAAGTTTAAACAAGGGTTCAAAAATTCAAATAGCAATGTTTACTTTTCTGAACAATAGATATTAAATATTGAACATTGCTGTTTACAGCTGTAAACAATAACGTTTAAACATTACTTGATCAGTTCTTATAGCCTAGTAAAACCCGATTGTATAAAATACAACGGTTTAACTGTGTGAGGAATTTGGATTTACATTACTATCAAAGTTAATCTGAAATATAACAGCTAAATTGCTATATTGTTGCCCGTTGGTAATATGTCTACCATGAATACGAACATTTTCTCATCATCTGTAGATATGAACATAGCGACCTTCCCCGAAGACCATGCATGAACTAGTAGGCCTATATAGATCTGACCTCCACGGCCGTGTTTTGGCAAAAGGGCGTAAGTGTGAAAATATCCGATTTTCATAAACAAACAAACAAACAAACATTATGGGGGTTTTTGAGGCCGAAAATTTCTAAAAGTCATTGATTTTTCGTTTCCAAGACCTATCTTCTTACTTGTTTTAGCATATTTGCCTTTGTTCTGCCAAAAAATGCCTATCTACAGATACTCCCCTAAAATACATACGTGGAGTCTTGAAGATTTTGGCAAAAAGTCCTATCTCGAGATACGCCCTTTTGCCAAAATAGTCGATAGCAACGTATGTGGAGATTGCTTAGGTATAAACGTGTATAGGCATACTTTGCTTATTTAAATTATCTTTTAAGTTTACGACAAAGTCAATATCAGGAATTTAAATATAGAATGTAAACACATTTCTGGAAGAAATTTGATTTCAAGCATGAAGCTTATTATGTCTTTTTTTTTTAGAAACAGAAGATACCAAACCTTCAAGGTTGATTTTCTCAGCTTTTTAGTCGGCAATGTAAAACAAACATACGTCCTTTTACCATAAGACGACCGTTTGACTCTCACGTTTCCGCGGGAAAGCTGGCAATTTTACAGCTTATCCATGAAATTGCAAATAAATCTGTCACTTGAAGGGGTGGCTTTCCGTAAAGATTGTTATTGTAAGCAATTAAATCCACCCCGTTGAAATAATGGCAGCTTACATGAAATTATCATACGAATAATCGGAATCCGAAGACCGTTTGAATGTCAGCAATGTATGCGTATATAGGCGTACACAGGATATATCAGAGGGGGTGTTCATCCGCGGCTAAATCATGTCCGTTCACGACCAAACTAAGAAAGGCAGTGGCGCAAATCAATTTTTAAATGTAGGGGGACATCACATGTTCATCCGTGGCCAAATCCCAGGTCCAAAATTGTTCCCGGTCATGACAATCGCCAAAAACTCGCTCAGCGAGGGGGGGGGGGGGGGTTTAGTGGCGAACATTTTTTTCCTCAAAATCCATCAGACTTATGCACACATGTGAACTGTTTCACGGTCAAATCACGTCCGTTCACCGCCAAACAATGAAGCGAAAAGCCAAAAAAAAAAAAACTACAAAAATAAGGTTGTTCGGTCGGACGGGAGAATTTTCCATGGCCAAAAATCATGCCCGTTAATGGCTAGGAACTTTTTAGCAAAGTGGAGGCCAAACCTAAACGAAGTTTCACGACCACATCACGACCAACGGAAAGGGGTTCCACGGCCCAAAGGGGGTTGTTTCCAGCAAACCAAAAAGGGAGGGGAAGGGGTTCCTGAAAAATCGGGAAGTTTTCCGTAAATTTGTAAAAAAAAAGGGGGTGTTTGAAGACCCAAACACCCCCTCGGATGGGTATACGCGTATGTGTGTTTGTGCGTGATTTTTTTTCTCGGCGAACGTAAGAGGCGTTCTCTGCTCATGTTTCATCTCGGCTTACGGCCGTCTTAACTTCTGCGTCGTCTAGGGTGGTTGAAATTGATCATTTGCTGGCCATCGCGGGGCGAACGTGTCAATTGGATAAGGTGATCCACACATCTCCTTTAGATCTATCCTTTTGTAAATACCAGCGCATAATGTAAGCTTGCGTAGGAGTTTAGCGAGTCGGCCGAAATGCATTGATTTGGAGTTAAAAGGAAAACAATGGAGACGATATGTGCAACTTGTCATGTAAAACGACTCTTTGTTTGCGAAATATTTGATCACCACGTGTTTAGGGTTGACAAGACTTTGTATCTCTCTTAGTCTATTGTTGTGTGAAAATGTCTTTTACAACACTCTTTAAAATTCCGGGTCAGTCTGACTCGGAGTAAGGATCCGTTGGGGTCGGAAAAGGGTCAATTTTAACCAAATTCCGGGTCAAGTTTGACCAAAATCTAAGTCAGGTTGACTCATATTTTGGTTAACCTTGACCCGGAATTTGATTAAAATTGACCCTTTTTCGAGTGTGCCCCCAACGGATTTCTTTTCCGAGTCAGTCTGACCCGGGATTTTTAAGAGTGAAGTTACTTGCAGTCAGGTAGCTAGATTTTCTTTTGTTTAAATCTGAGATTCTAATCTGAAAGGATAGAGCCAGAGCAGCTACAATAAATAAAATGAAGACAATAATAATTGTTTCAGTTTGAAAGACGAGGGTTTGTCACTCTAGCGACGACTTGTAAATATGACAGGTGAATGGTAACTTTTATTCGATAAGTCCATGAAAATGGTTGGGTAAAGTTGGAAATTGAGGGTTTGATCTGGCCCGAAATGTCTCCGTACCCAATAGACACTCTGTCGATGAAGATAAGTACCAGAAGTGTCGGCAAGATTGCACTACTCTCCCTGCCCCCCCCCCCACCGGAGACGTACCCAGGAATCTTTTAAGGGGGAGGGGAGGGGGGTTTTATCGTCCAATACAAAGCGAAAAGCAAAAAAAAAAGTCATATAAGGACGGACTGGAATTTTTTCAAGTCATGGTCCAAAGCAATTCTACAAGCATAAAAAAGTGAAGAACCAACCAAACAAAGGAGGAAAAAGCCTGAGGTTCGAAGACAACCCTCTTCTATATTCTGATCGGGTGCTTTCAAGAAAAGATATTGTTTTCCAGTAAAAAAAATGGGTGTTTGACAAAAAGGGGGCGATTAACACTCCTCCCATTTTCAAATGGATCATTTGAATACCCCAAACACCCCTCCCATTATCAAAGGGAGCAATTGAACACCCCAAAACCACCCCTCTGCACGCCTATGCCCCTACCATTCCAGTTTCATCCCCTCCAGCTATTGACAGCTACATATAGTGATCCTTTCCAGGTCGGAAACACAATCTTCTAACTCGATAGGACTCCGACCGGGCGCACACGTGCAAAACTCGAGAGAAGGGCCCCGGACCGCCAAAATGAAGTAACTTATCCCTCCTGTTGGAATTCAGGATCGTTCCCAAGACTTTTGACTTTTGCTTCGGGGCGGGAATCGGCGCATATACAATCGTAACAGATAGCAATATCCGACTGTTTTTAACCGGCTTTCGGTGCCAATGTGAAATCTTGGATATCGAAAATGGGGTTAAACACACTTTCGAGTTCTCATGGCAGACTCAAGCCGAGAGTTACCTGCAAGACAAGATAGTTTCCATAGTAAAAAGGGGAATGATTAATACCAATAGGTTTCCACATGTTCCCATCGTAAGAAAACAGCTTTGTACGAAAGTGGTCTTAGGGAGACGACGAATACTCTTGTATCCTGCATAGAGTTACTGCATAGCAAGAATCTCTTCAATAAACTTTGGTATAGTTCGTGATGAAAAGGTGCCGCAGGACAAGATAAACTTTATTCCATAATCTCTTACAGTGGAAACTATCAGAACTAATAAGAATGTCGTTCAAGGTTTTTTAGTTCTTGCATAATTCATATGAGATAAGACAATGATTTTGAAGTTAGAGGCAATTGCTGTCGAGGCCATCCTATAGAATCGGGTGACTGGAAAGAGAAGTAAACGCCCATAGACAATACACAGGCATTAACCCCTTTTACTAGTCACCCAATGAGTATGCTGACTTGATTCCACCAAGCACACTTCCTCTTTCGCTCGTAACACCGTGGCACAACACATTCATGAATATAATGCCTGTATTTCACAACCAGTTTCTCCACCAGTCTGTGGTCGAATTGTCCCCTGATAGCCGCTGGTCTCTGAAGACAGGAAAACTCTTTACAGCAAACAATCACTCATGCCCTTAGGCTATGCATGAAAGACGTGTCTGTGAAATCTGACGATATGTAATTACCCGGAATTTGAAAAATGCCCCCAAACCAACGATGAGTAATAGTGTATGTTCTGTGTTAGGGGTTTGTGTATCTATGAGACAAAACTTCGTATCAGAATCACTATAATAACTGTCACTATAATTCTACTGAAACTGAGTATCTATAGTTTATATAGGCTAAAAGGTTCTTAGATGGCGTTTTCTTCTATTTTCACAATGTTAATTTTCAGGTATGCCAAAGACACGCTCTGCCTTTAAAGTGGAAAAAATCAGAACTAGTAAAATATCGCTCAAAGGCTCGTTCATGTATAATTCATATGAAATAAGCTAATGATTTTGAAGTTAGAGGCAAATTGCTGTAAAGGCCCTCCTTCTTACAGCATAATGCTAACTAGATTCTGCCAAGCACACTTCTTCTTGCGAATACAACACCGTGGCACGGAACACCGTGGCACGGCACATTCATGACTACAATGCCTGTATTTCACGACTAGTTTCTCCACCAGTCTGTGGTCGAATTGTCCCCTGATAGCAGATGTTTTAATGTAGGGCGTGTCTTTTGCACGCCTTAAAAGTTTACATTGTATAGATATTCTGACGTAAAAGTACCATCTATACCCATAGCAAAGTAAATAAAGCTAGAAACACAGTTTCAATGGAATTGCAGTGACCACTTGTGACCGTTAAACTTTGATTTGGATTATTGTTTCATAGAGACAAATCTTTAACTTTTCTGCTAGTCTTTTTTCAGACCCTTGCAGTGCATGTGTGTTTATCATGTATATCATGATATGTATTTTTTTTTTATTTACAATTCACAAATATGTACCATATGCCTTCACCAACGTAACACACTTTGTGCGTTAGACCCATGCAGATTATTTGTCATGGGCCAATACTGAAATGCATGAGATACTACTATTCAGTGACCCGAGGAGTCTACACACTCAGAAAAGTAGGTTCAATTTTGCACCTTTAAAGGTGCAGACCAATGTCACACTGGGAGCACCTTTACGGGTGCAACTTTGCACCTTTCAGACCTTAAAGGTGCAAAGTTGCACCCGTAAATGTGCTCCCAGTGTGACACTTCTAAAGGTGCGAAGTTGAACCTACTTTTCTTAGTGTGTAACCTGCTTACTGATAGCTTGGAGGTAGAAAGTGATCTCCATGCTGACAGTTACTTTAAGGTGCATTTTTTAAATTCTAGATACATGTAATTACCGATCTTCAGAATTGGCAGAAGTTCTTCGTAAGTAGCCGAATTGAGGGCATGAGGGATGATTTGTTATGCTGCTGGATGGGTGCTAGTAGGATTCCTTGCCTTTAACCAATTTATTCCACTTGACCGCGTCGGTCTGTGGTAGAAAAGTAAAAACGGCTAAAATTTGCACTTGCCTGGCCAACCAAATTCCGCTGAGAATTCCGTTATTTTCTATTTGCCTCCGAAGAGTAAGTCAGGAGTGTTCCGGTTGGTTGGTGTTTACGTAGGTTTTGAAATAAACACTCGAAAAAACGAGAACAGCAAACAAACACAAGAGTTCAAGAGAACACGTCACTCACACTACCATATCTGTATGATAATTAATCTAATCGAGTTTTACTAGTTTGGTATTGAGGTTTAAAACATGAGCGAAATGGTGAGATGATGAGATATTGGCCAAAAAAAAATCTCACTGTTTGTCATTTAGTGGATAAACCACCTTTTACAAGTTTTTCTAAGGAGAAAATTTAAGTCCGTGGGAAAAGATCTTGTCTAATTTACAGTGTGGGGACCGTACACTCCGTTTTAGGGAGCAATTCTGAAGAAAAAGCCCGTACCACCCCATGAACTTCCAAAGCCTCTATTGCGAAAGGGTAAGAGAGGCATATCGTAGATAAGAAGGTCCCTGTTTGTTGTGTTCAGGTGCTTAGTATCCTAATGACTGTTCACTCACTTGCACCACCTGTGTCTTCTGTCCATCCTAAATAAGCAACCCCTATAATTGATGAATTTGTCCTTACTACAACTACATGTGACGCGACATGCGTGCAGCAGTGTATAATCAGCAACAATGTACTTGCTAGCGATGGTAAAAGGTGTATTAGATTTTTTCGTATTTTAGGTATATTTGTGTTCTCTGTTTCATTTGATGTAACATTATCACATTTTACAGCCTTTGACGTGTCAATTGGCATATGTTATCACTTTAATGTAATTGTATTTTACCATATTCTATTAGGTTTGTAAGGGGTCCACCCATTTTATCAAGCCATCCGTGCTTTCTACGGAGTGCTCGATCCTGTTAATATTTATGGTAATGTATATATTTGTTATGATTTATGAAATAAAACTGAATTGGACTTGGAATTAGAAAACAAACTGCGAACATTTATGATTCATGTCCAATCTTCTTCTTTTTCCAGATCCCAGAATTGGCAGTTTGAATAAAAAATTCCTTGAAAAAGGGTGGTAAAGACGAGGGGAAAATATATACAAGTAGCGGAAAATTTCTGCCTTAAATTGACAGAGGCTCAAATACAAAACATTATGAATTGTACTTCATATCAATTTCTTAACAACAGAAAATTCTCCTCTTTTGCGCAGAGAATACGAGGTTATATATGCACTGGTCATGCATGCACTACTGACCTCACGCCGCACTGTGTAGAAGTTTGTCTATTGTTTAAATTCACACTCGAACACATGATAATCGATAATAAAGGCTGCGAAGATTTCTGACTGAGAGAAAATGGTGTCTGTGATTGGTTTTTGCCAATTCCGTGGTCCTTCTCCGAGCCAATAAAATTTGATTTTTACATTTTTAGACTCCTCAGACTTCCCACTACAAACACTCATCTTCAATAAATTTATAGATAGCGCACTTTCATTTTATGAAGCGGCAAAGTCAGAAAAAATGAGAAAAACGGGGATCTTCCACGATTTTTTTTTTTTTTTTTTACTAAAAAAGGAAGTTTTTAGACTCAATTCCGCGGGTCATAACATTGACTTCGGTCACATAATTTATTTTGATCTAACCTTAAAGAAAAGCCTTTGATTATCATAAGTCTCGTATCAATAGTATATAAAGCTTGTAGATTTGTTACAATGGCAAAAAAATGTGCCAAAACGACGGTTTTACTTCCAGTTTACCATTGTGTTGCAAAACTCTAGACCATAAAGAAAGTAAAAGATCGCTTAGAAATTAATATGAAAGCCACAGGCTAATAATGACTACAGTTTAAACAAATGTGAGCTACATGATCTTCTAGGTGTCTTTGATTAAGTCAAAAAATGAAGCCCTGAAAGCATTGTATTTCAAAATGATGATTTAGTGCTTTAAAACGTGAAAATTTAGAAGCATTCAAATTGACCGGATTGACCTGCCCAACTCCTCCCATAGACTTACTGTGTGTAGATCTAGGCTGTTTTATCCTCCACCGGAGTGGAAATTGTTTATTCATGCATATCTTGCCATTGGCAGCATAAGTTTTCAAACTTTTGCATTCTAGAGTGTCAATTTGTCCATTTAAACACAACTATGTATATCAAAGTTTGACAAATGTTAAATTGAAGCTCCGCAGTAGTTACTTTATAGGAGAAAGCCCTCCTAAAGAAAGTCTTAATGTTTTCCCTGATTGCCACCAATTGTACCACCGCCATTATTCCGCTGTTGTGCTTCCGCTGCTGCTGCTAACACCACCACTACTATTACTACTGCTACTATACTACCAAACTGTAAAAATACTAAACACTTTTATAAACACTTTTCTGTAACACTTTATAAATACTTGAACACGTTTATTTGGAAATCATATACACGTTTAGTTAAAAATTATGTGTATCACCTACATTATCATATGACATCAAAAGTCCGTGTTTATTTCCAGAACACTTCGTAAACACTTGAACACGTTTAATATGAAATCATAAACACGATTAAATGTTAAGGTGTTGAAAATCATAAAGGAGGCAACAAACATTTTTTCAGAACACCTAAACATTAGATCTTCACAAATATGTTTGTTGACGCATTCATTCTTTTCAACACCTAAATACTTAAATGTGTTTATGAAACGTGTATTGGTGTTTATAAAGTGTTTTTAAAAGTGTTAAGTATATTTACAGTGTACTATTGCTGCTGCTACTAATACTAGTACAACTACTACCACGAAAAAGAAACGTGCAAAACCCATACCAGTGATCTCGTCAGTAAACCCAAACCATGCAACCGGAAAAATGGTATAGATTACTGTACTCATTGTTAGAATGACTATCGTCAAATTGATTCACGACTTCGTCCAAATGAACATTGGACGCTAAACGAGTTGACGCTACACAAGTCATGCAATAGCTAGAAGAATCCTTTTCCTCGAGGCTAAAGCTTCTATTGTTAGATGCAATACCTATATCACAAAAACTATCAAGGTATCAAATGTTCTGGCTGTCAGGTCGTAAGAAACTTGATACATTAATTCAATTTCGAAACCGTCACAGAGTCATGTAGATATTTTCGATCACCGATAATTGTGTTCGTCTCGGATATATACAAACCGCACGCAGGAAGCAATGGTTGTGTTCATAGTATATACTACAACGTGTCTCAAAAACTTGTGCAAGTGAAAAGCTCCCTCTTTGGCAAAATTATGCCACTTTTACTACAATCCCGGATAAGTGGCACAATTGTGATTTAACAATTTCATTGTTAACTAAACATATCTCAGGACTAAAACAAGCAACAGAACAAGACAATTAGCATTTGAAAGCCGAGATTTACCCTTGACGTTGACGTAACCATCATGTCACAACAGTATTTTTTAATTGACAAAGAGAGCACTTTTCACTTGCACAATTGTTTTTTGAGACTCGCTGTATATATTTCATCACAATTTCTAGCGCACTAGCAATCAAATTCTACAGTTCTACAAACATCAAAAGGGCAATATTATAGTTTGGATTTTAGAAATGATTTCACACTGAATAAATGACTGGGTACATGAATGTATTTCATGGCAACTGTGGTATTGATGAGCGGACAATGACACTGTGTGTCAACAAGAAAATTGTAGCAGCACATGTGGGTACAAATCAATTTCTACCCTATATCAACATTAAATAAATTATATGATCAATGAAATATCAACATTAATTGTAATAATTCAGGTACAAAACACATGATACAAATTACTACAGATGAAATTAGACGGGCTGGTGAAAAGTATATTCTAAACTTAATTATGAGGATTGAGAACAATACATGGGATTTATTTTTGATTCAATGCTTACGATTATGATGTAAAATTTCCCATTTGACATATCAATATTTTACTGAATAACTTATGAAATAATTATTTCCTTATATCAGCATCATGTCAGTGCGCGCCTGCACAGACACATACACAAGCACACACACCCTTCCCCACACACACACCCACCCCCTTCCACAACACACACACACACACACACACAACACACCACACACACACACACACACACACACACACACACACACACACACACAACACACACACACACACACACACACACACCCCCACCACCCACACACACACCCACCACACACACACACACACACACACACCACACACACACACACACACACACACACACACACACCCGCACACACACACACACACACACACACACACACACACACACACACACACACACACACACACACACACACACACACACACACACCCGCACACACACACACACACACACACACACACACACACACACACACACACACACACACACACACACACACACACACACACACACACACACACACACACACACACACACACAATCTCTACCAGTTTCACGAGAGAGATATGGTGCTACTCTCCGAGTGTTTTGTAATTCACATGTGATTACAAATCACATTGTGATTACAAATCACATTGTGATTACAAATCACATTGTGATTACACTGTTTAATCATGTAGGGTCCATGGTTCAATGAGTGTGTCTCATGTACACATCATGCAGACGCCTGCCAGTAATTCTGCTGCAGTTGTTTGCTGCGCGATTTCAATAGCAAGTCAGACATCATTACAAAAAAGAAGACATAAAAAAGTGTTTTTTTTTT
>JZLH01S0036741.1:596-10902 GCA_001188425.1 Eucidaris tribuloides
TTTCAGGGCTTTTCGGGACTCTTTCATCAAGTCGACTTTGTCGCGGTAGCTAAGTAGCTTCACAAGGATGTGACGCGGCTTTCCTTCTATTTTTCTCCCGTCACGATGAGCTCTTTCAATTTTGACTTCCTTACTAATTTGTTTTGTTGACGATGTCCTCCACGATGTGTAGGCAGTTTTCTCGTTACCGCGTTTGCTGAGCGTTCGATCCGTCTCGGGAAGTACCAACCAGGGTATATTGTTCGTCCGTGAAAAACGCTCCCCTTCTATTTGTGGCGGCCTCTGCTCTCGGCGGTGTTTCGCAGTCGAGATTATCTGTTCCATTTCTTTCACTGTTGTTTTCCGAACCGTGGTTCTGCTAAACACATCCGTCGTCCTGGCCCGTTCGAAGTCGAGAGCTTGCGATGTGGCTTCTAGTGTGAAGGCGTTCCAGGAAGGTGTCCAGGCTTGTTATCATCGCTTCAAAAGTTGTCAGTAAAGCTTTGGAGTATCTGGATTACGTTCATGGTGACTGTCACCTTGGTATGCGCAGGCGCGCGTCATTCCCCCGGTGGTTTTCCCGCCAACCTCCGTCGTTCCAGTCTTCTGCGGCCTTGGCGACGACCCGACGGTTAGTTAACGATATTTTTCCCAGGTTTATCATTTTTGTATAACAGGCTCGGTAATACTATGCAGGAAACTTGTAGAAAATGATGAGATAGTACATGACTGATTTGGAAGTCCTTTTTAGCGATAAAAATATATGCTTCTTTTGAGCATGAGAGTGTAAAAATCGCTGTCTACTTACCACGCATAGCGCCGCTCAAATGGAAATTCATTTTGTTTACATGCGAGTATAAACATATAGAAATATAACATATATCAATTATATTACAATAATACAAATATACACATTATTCTTAAAGTAAAAATCATTATAATCATATACATACATTCGAAAGTTTAAAGCAGATTGGACAGTGTGAATTTGGGGCTGCGCGAGTTTCTAGATGTGTACATTTTGTGTGCAGTATGACACTCACTTCCATCTCTTTATTCCTTTAAAGTTTTCAAAATTGTTTCTGAAATATTTTCTCATGGCACGTTTAAAGAGAATAAAGTACTGGTTGATGATGGAAAAACTATTCTAAAAATTTCACATTTCATTGGTTTCCAGGTGAGGTATATTACATTTGCATTACAATGTGGGACTAATTCATCCATATGCTATAAAAAGATGAAGATTGCAGTTCGAACAGGTGAAGTTTTCCATATGATGTGCCCATTCATTGCTATAGTTTATGTCAACAACGGACAAGTCCCGCATATTGATTTCTGTGTTAGTACTTTGTCAGCAGTGGGGATTGTTGTAGCAGATTTGTCAAAAACAAAGTGTTCTGTTGTTTCAACTACTCTTCCCTGTACTATATATCGTGACATTTTCAGAAGTACCATCTGTTCACAGAAGGTTTGAAAGTAGCTGATATAAAATGATGTTGTTATGCAATTACTCAACCAGTACTTCTGTATTCTCTTTAACTTTAAGCTTTGGTCCGATCAACGGGGGGGGGGGGGGTCATGGGCCACTTTGTTCCTCGGCTACCCCTATGAGTTATATCGCACCTGTAATGTGGTAGACGGAACTGAATCCAATAAAAGCGTACAACCTTGAGGTGGATCGTGTTTCTTTCGCTGCGGGCTAGTGTTTGTATACTACCCAGTCGCTTTCCTTGAAGTTTCGATCGTTATAGAGTACAAGCAGGGCCCTGATGATCTGCCAGGGTCTCTTTATAGAGAGTTTGTGTTCCATACTGCGTCGTGTCATACAAAAATTGAGGTTTGGCACCAGCGTCTTCGGCGTCTGTATTAGTTCCTGGATAAAGCAACAACAGCAATACCGTTTTAGCATAATGTCGCATGCCCGGCCAGAAGGACGTCAACACTATAGATTTACACAACGTTCATATCCTTCTGCCCGTTTAACCCTTTATTCCCACACGTTAATTTTGTGTCGTTTTTTAGTATGGGCTGTACGCTTAGGATAAGAGGGTAAATGGCTTAAAGGTATTGCAAACCTTAAATCATTTGTGTGGGATTGACAGTTAATGCAGAGTTTATTTTTTCATTTTTCTCCTGATTCATTTTTTTGGAAAAAAAGGGCAATCGACTGTGTTGCTGACTACTACCGCTTTGGGGCTTCTGTTTAACATTATATTAAAATATACAACACACTGTTTGACACTATAAGAAGTATTAATAGTGAGAGGAGTTTTCATTTCTTATTCTGTTTGCTGATACACTGACATACAAAACTTAACATAGTGCTAGGTGACTGATATGGTATCCGAATCCGATGAGTGATAATATAAACCGATATACTAATAGATAAACTCCTCAAAAAAAGTTTGGAAATCTGAGTTTGATCGATTATATCTCCCGTTTCGTAGTAAAAAATCAATGCAAGTTTGGTATCATCGGAAAGATTAATTAATTGTCTTTAACATGATACCATATTTGTTATGATTATGCCATCTGGGAAAGGACGGTATCTTAAAATATGGTGTAAAGTGTAAATTGAAAAGCTGCAAAATGACCTAAATTCGGTAAGTCACCCAATTTTTTTTTTGTTATTCATGAGTGAGTTCCCCAATGTCTCTTTGGTTGTTATGCATTCTAATGTGAACACTGACATGGATTGAAACAAACACCTGTACAAGTAAGCTAATGACAAAAACAACAAAAAGTGAAAAAATAAATAAACAAACATGTACATGATGTATGGGCGTATAAAAACTTGACATTAGGCATTGAATCTCACAGACCTTTCATCATAAATTGTTTTATCAAAATAAAAAAAAACTGGAGGAGCTTGATTTGCATGGATTTTCTCAGAGAGAAGGTATCACGAGAATGGACTGGCCTGCATGCATGCAGCCCAGATCTCAACCACATAAACACTTATGGGAACAACGTCGGGGGGGGGGGGGGGGTGCACGAAAGAGAGTCACAAATGCAACGACATTGGCAGGTCTGCGTCAATTACTGATTGAGGAGTGGAATGCCATACCACAGCAACGAATCGCAACGCTCATCAACAGCATGGGGAAGCGGTGCTAGGCGGTGGTGGAGGCACGTGGGTCTTCCACCCGATACTAAACTCTCTTACTCATTAAAATCAACGAACATTGATGAAATCAAAGATTCACGTGAAGAAAAACATGAAAATCCTTGCAAATCAAGCCCTTGTAACTGTTTTGTTACTTGTGTTAATGTGGTGAAAGATCTGTGAGATTAAATGCCTAATGTCAAGTTTTTAAATGCCCATACATGTTTGTTTATTTTTTTTTCACTTTTTGTTGTTGTTGTTATTAGCTTAGCTGTGCAGGTATTTGTTTCAATTCATGTCAGTGTTCACATTAGAATGCATAACAACCAAAGAGACATTGGGGAACTCACTCATGAATAACAACAAAAATTGGGTGACTTACCGAACTTGGGTCATTTTGCAGCTTTTCAATTTACACTTTACACCACATTTTAAGATACCGCTCTTTCCCTGATGATAAAGTCATAATAAGTAGGGTATCATGTTAAAGACAATTAAATAATCTTTCCGATGATACCAAGCTTGCATTGATTATTACCACGAAACGGGAGATATTACCGATCAAACTCAGATTTCCAAACTTTTTTTGAGGAGTTTAGATAGCGGATGGATGGATGGAGATAGATAGATAGACAAATAGACAGTTTATTTAATGAAAAGGCATCACGGCCAACAGCCGAATTGCGGTAATTTTACGATTTGATACAGCATAAAAGGACATTAAAATATAAAATATAGAATAGAAAACATTAAATACAAAATATGATATAATAATTATGATATATGATATAATATGATATAACTAACATAATAAACTAAAAATTGAAAGCACGTTATGGAAATCGTACTCTAAATCAGGGGCGACGCCATAGGTGGCAGAGGGGGCGACCGTCCCCACCCCCCCCCCCATTGTTTCAAAGTAATTAAAATAACGGGAATTTTACCGTTTTTCGAAATTTCGCCCCCCCCCATATTGTCCATTTGGCTAGTAAAAAAAATGGCGGGCAAAAATGCTTTTTGTCGCCGTTGGCCCCCTGTCCCCCCCCCCCCTTGTTGGGTGCTGTTTGGCTAGTAAAACAGATTTTGGCGGGCAAATATGCTTTCCGTCGCCGTCAGCCCCCTATACCCCGCTTGTTGATACTGTTTGGCTAGTAAAACAAATTTTGGCGGGCAAATATGCTTTTTGTCGCCGTCGTCCCCCTGTTTGTCGGATGTTATTTGGTTTGCAGTTTCGCTAGTAAAAAAAAAATGGGCAGGCAAAATTTTCCCGACGGATTTCGCCCCTCCTAAGATTTTACCCTGGCGTCACCCCTGCTCTAAATATATTACTAAAATATCGCATACCATGGAATATCAAACAATCAACTTATTGTGAAGTACAATCTCAAATATAATCGTAACTATCAATAACAAAAGTAATTAGTAGAATATCATTGTAAAGAGACACGCCGAAATTCTTTTCATACCACACATTTTAAAATGTATTGTAATACATGCATAGAGGCTGCTGTTTGTGCTCACATAACAAAACCATTTTTGCTCTTACTTGATCAAACTGGAGATAGGTACATATAGTGCTCAAAATTTGGGATTCATACCATGTCAAGTTTTTGAAATACGTCCGGAGGGGGGGGGGCACTGCCATTACAAGGTGCACACTATGCGCGTGTGAAAAAACGCGCATTACTTTTTACTTTTTACTAAAAAGGGTTGTTTTTCACGGTCGGGCGGTGTACGCGCGTACAGTGAAAAGGGTATCAAAATCGGCAAAATCAGGAAAAAGGGTATACTTTTAACAGAAGGTCTACTTTAAAAGGGGTATCTTTTCAGACTTGAATACTTGCTTAGGGTATTCAGCAGAAGGTTGACTTTAAAAGGGTATCGTTTCAGGCTAGAATAGTTGTTTAGGATATTCGCAGATCGACAGATCATTACGTATTTATAGGATCCATTTTGAAAGTCCATACACGCGCATGTACCCCTTGTAATCACAGTGCCCCTCTCCCCCCCCCCCGGAAATAAACCATAAATCATTTGAAATTGGACCGTTGTTCCAATTGTATTTCACAACGGTAGTCCAGGTTTCTGACACTGGATGTTCCGATGTAACTTTCAAATACTAATTTCGAATTTGGTAGAAACCAACCTTAGCAGAGATTGCATGACAATCGTCAGACTGTAATGGTGTGAGTTTTTGACCTTGTAAGCTTTCATTAGTCGGTATTCAGTTTTCACTAGATGATATACGAATTATATTAGGTAGTCAGACTAGTTTAACGGCTGGAAACATATCAAACTCAACTCGCGACGTTACGTGGTGTATTCTGTTGGAGTTCTCAATGTTCATTTTTACGAAACATGACTTTTCAGGCCCAAAGCTTTTGTGATTGGTGAATATTTAGGTAAATCTTTACATTATAAATGATTTTAGCTTATTTGGTCGATAAGTTCATTTCGGGGTGTGCAAATCATGAAAACAGTCTCTAAGAAAATTATGATATACTGACAATTTCGTTTAGCTTAACATCATGACCGATACATGTCGCCGGTTGAGAGCCAGAAAGGCACCAACATCTATGCATTGAGAACCAAAATGGCGTTATTTGTATTTTGTATTTGTAATTTTATTTATTTATTCAGACTGATAAAAAGTCTACGGTCGGTGGAAAAGGTCACATTACCCATGCTTGTCCACAACCCAGAAACGTCAAAAAATATACACATTAAAAATACATTGAAAACAAATTTATATAAACGAATGTGATAAATTACAACTAAACGCTATTAAAATGAATTAACGCTATAAAATGCATAAACTTAACAACCACTTAATGTTGAAGTATGATTAAAATAACCGAATCATGTGTAAGCATTATTTTAAAATTAAAACTTATGTACAACCTGTAAAATGGAGATATTGGCAAGATTTATTTACGAATACTTAGTTATATTTTGCAAATGAGTTTTCAGTGCAGTTTTGAATTCACGTAATGAGACACTCTGTACTATACGATGTGGCAGCTTATTTCATTCATTGACTGTTCTAACATAAAAAGCATTTTTGTAATAATCGGTTCTTGCAAAAGGTATACATATTTTCATATCATGGTCGTTTCTTCCAATTCTATTTGCCAACAAATATCTTTCAGATTGACCTATTTCCGTTAAATTGTTTACTATTTTGTAGAACATAACTAATCTATAATATTTGCGTTGCTTTTCCAAAGGACAAAATCCTATTCTTTGCAATAAAACATTCGAGCTTGTTTGCCAATCCTTGTATATCATTCTTACATATCTTATTTGTATTCGTTCAATTAAATCTATTTGTGTACTTCTAAAAGTGTCCCAAGCTACACTACAAAACTCCACTTATCGCTGTACAAAGTCTATAGATATAACGCCCTTTCAGTTAAGCCAACGCCCCTTCAATTCACAGCTGGCGATATCAAATACAAGTTATATTTTCACATTCTTCACAAAAAAATATACTATTGCACTATTTTAAAGAGAGAAGGAGCCAGCATTAAACAGTCATAATTTAAGAAAAAAATTGAGTTTTTGCCAACCAATCAGATGGCACGTGCACAGGTCTGGAGCTGACCATGCGTGACATATGCATGCCACCCGACGTATGTTAGTCGCGCCGTGGTAATGTATGCACTGTTTGAATCGATAATCTCCTCCCCCTCTAGCTGTTTCTGCAAGTTTTATCCCGGGATCAAACTTGCAAAGACGTGAATAAACACGAATTAACTAATTTATAGGGCCTTGCTGAGGGTGAGTATCACGCATAATTCCTTATTTAGGCTTCTTTATCAACATGTACCATAATTTCACAATACTCAACAATGTCATGTTTTTTCTTAACTTATGCATGTTAGATTGCTGGCTCTTCTTCGCATTCTCCTTTTAATGTCGGTGTTCGTTATTTTAAACATTTCATACAGACTGATGAAGACATTTCAATTAAATACAGAGACAAATACTAATGGCAAGATTGCGTATAATATAATAATACTATTCATATATTAAACTAGAAACTGAAATAGCATGTTTTGTGTTATGCTTATTTCGTATTATTGCCATTGTTATGCAAATGTGATACGTTTTATGTGATATATTATGTTGAATTGCCAAAAAAAGATTATTCTTTGAATTGTTAATCAGTTGTTGAAAATGCAGAAAGAATTTTCAAATTAAATCAAACTATAAATAATAAACTTAGAAGTTATATAAAATATAAAATGATACACAGTCATAGCTAATCCAATTGTTTAAACTATTACATTTCTTGTATTTACATAATTCCATGCAGAATTAACTTGAAGATCTAATTGGTTTAGACTCTGGACAATCTGTTTAATAACATTAATGCGTTCTTTCAACCATATGAATATTAACGCATGGCAGAATATCGTTTCAGCAAAACGTGCGCGTGGCAGAATGTCGTTAGAGCAAAAAAGTGCGCATGTAGCAAGAGCTCAAAGCAGAATGTCGTTAACAGAGCTTGTAACGTTACAACCATTGGCTTATTTCACATGAAATCAAAGTATTGCGATTTTTAGTTCCTTTGTACAAGTATGTTAGGCAGAAAATAATATGGAATAAGGTTTTTTGGTCAAGTTAGATGTAATTTACTGTTAACGACATTCTGCTTAGAGCACTTGCTAACGCCCTTTTTGCCATGCGCACATTTTGCTGAAAGACATTCTGCCATGCGCACCTTTTTGCTCTAACGACCTTCTGCCATGCGCACGACGTTTAAGTCTGTTGGAAATCACTTTCAATTACACGCAGTAAAATTTTCATTTAGCACTCCGTTATCATAATAATTACCTTAATGATTTGCCCGTCGGTGTATTCGCGTAGAATACGTTTCAGATATTCACATAGAGGCGGCGCGGATATTCCAAAAACATCTAATGGAATAAAAAAAAATCGAAGACGAAGCATACAGACATCCAATAAAGATATCAACCTCATAATAGAATTATTTTTGAAAAAATAGAGTATTTACACGATACATTTAATAATCAAATGGAATGAAATAGAGAAAACCCGGAAAAGAAACAAAAATGACAATTAAAACATTATAGTAAATATTTCAGTATACAGTAACATGGAACAACGCGAAATAGAAAAAAAAATACACCTATTAAAATTACGAAATATTTGTACCGAAAACCTTTAGTCGAATGTACATTATTAATTGTAAAAAATAATGTGGTTTGAAAGAGCTTAATACGGGCCGGGTATCGGAGGAAAAAATAACAGAAGAGTTTTATATATTGACAGTTGTAAACCGAAAATTGTTGAATTTGCTGCGAGCCCATGATTATAATGTTTAATCCCAAAGTAATCTCATTTAATTTCCACTAATCTTTCTAATTTCCAACTGACTCCACACATTCACTGTCATCCAAAAGTGGGGATACACTTAACCCTTTACCCGCTACGGTCAACCACTGTCACCAACGCTAACTCGCTGCCGTCGACTCTCGTCGACAGTGTGCATGCATAGGAATATTGCCTTTTCAATTGTTTGAGAACAATGTATTTCCTGTTCTTTCATCTATTCACACCTTTCCCCCAGTACTAACAATACATTATGTTAAATGGCCGCTATAGATACAGATAAATGATTGGTGCAGAACGCATCACGTGATCAACTTGACAAGGATCGTAATTTTGATGTTTGACCGACAGTCACCTTGGCCAGTCAATATGGTATATAGCATATGCAATATATTATAGGAAGTGTATATATACCCCGCAGCTGGTAACAGAGAACAATTTTTTCATTCGATACCCCTATGCCAGTAGCCAATCAGAAGGAGTCTTACATGGGAGTGTTACTCCCACGCACATTACGTATGCGGGTTTAAAATTCATGGCGCTTGCGCGCGCGAGCTCGAGCGTACGTGACGCCAGCTGCTGCCTTACGTTACATGCACATTGATCGCGAGGAAGCGGCTCCGAAAATTCCCGCAAATGGCGTCAGATTCGAATCGGTAAGTGTGTTTACTTTTCATTTGTTTCGCCATATTATTATTATTCTATTATACATTAAATTTACATACTATAACAGCATTCCGAAGCAAATTTGTTGGTGTATAATGGCAAGCAAGAGTGGGGTCAGCCTGACCTTATCAAGCCTACCTGGGGTGGCTTAGTCCCGCGTACTGTGATTTACGTGTGCTACAGATACCCCGAAATTTGCCACTATCCTTGCGGATTAGTCATGGGGTGTCTATTAATGTCAGAATCAAATGACTACTTAAAACATGGAATCTCCAAAGAATCCATTTACTGCGGGTGATTAGACAAAATCAATCTACACAAAAAAATGACAGCTGGTGACATCGGGAGAAGTCATCGCAGGTTCGAATGCGGTTACGCAGTGTTTTATTTTCCTTGCACTCCCCGCAATTTTGGGACCACAACGGAAAATTTGAGTTACAGTTAACAACAGCGGGGAACCCTAGTGATAATTTTTTTCTTGGGTAACCCACTTCGGGGTATAGTGCGTCATAAACGTACCATTGCGCGACCTGCTGCGGGGTGAATATCAACAGACTTGTCGTTAGTTACGAGTTGCCTGGAAGTATTTTTGATGTTTAAGCTTCACTCCTATAATCAAAGTCTTAGAATTTCTTTTCTATATTGTATCATCAGACTGCAGATTGGTTGATGGCAGGCGTTCCACCCATCCTACCCATCACGATGAGTCAGGCCCATATTCCCGCGTTCAGCCAATATGTACGTTTGAGACTGTTGGGTGCTCACGAGTCTACCAAAACGAAACCTTGAACGCAGTGTTCCGAGAAGAAGAAGAGCCAAAGTCCAGATTAAATGGGAAAATGGTGTTACTCTTGTGCCACCTCAGGTGTCACTTTTAATTCGAATGGTGCAAAAGGCATTAAGTTTCGGATTAGTCGTCCATTTATCTGTTCGGCTATTGGGGAAAAACACAAACATAAATTGTACAGAAACAGGACTAAGGGTGAAACAAAAGGGCAGGACACAAACCTTATACTTTGGACTAAATCTTTGAATGGTCAGGGGTCATACGTCAATGAACTAATTTTCACAAATGTCCTTCACCTGTAACTATGTGGGTGAATTGTTTATGATTATACAGTGTGTCTCAAAAATAATTGTGCAAGTCAATAGTGCCCTCTTAGGTAATGATAAGAACATTTATGTGACGTCATGCTT
>JZLH01S0036741.1:18223-28630 GCA_001188425.1 Eucidaris tribuloides
GGTGCTTAATGGAATGGAATCAATTGACGGTAAACCTAAAATCCAGTTCAACAATAACACGATTTAAGTTTCTTTGTTAAATCTGTTATTCAAAAGATGTCTACCATTACTGAATAGACTTTCCCCTGGTTGTGATGGTTGTTGTGTGTTGGTGAGGTGTGTGAGTGGGTGTGTCTGTATGATCATGTCTTGTTGTTTTGTGTGAATGGTGTAATTGTAGTGTCTGCTTTCATACTGTATACACATGTGCCTTCATTATGATTTTCTCCTTTGGAAATTTTTATTTATGTTTACTTCTTTTTTTATGGCTATTTGGTAAAAAGGGTCTTCTTTACAAAACACATGTTGTTTTCTTGTAATGGCCCTGGCAACCTACTATGTCACCTCTTTTTATCATTCGTTATTGTTTTATGAATTTGATTTGCCAATAAATGAAATGAAATAAATGAAATGAAATGAAATAGTTGACTCAGATTTGAATGCATAAAACGTTACACTAACGGCTATTGTTTTCTTTAGCATTTTTCAATTCTAGGCAATCACTGACCCTAGATTTCACAACATTGCCCTCCATCATAGCCTAAGGGCATGGTGTTAATCCTTTTCCTGGTCTGTGGGGATGTTGCAAAATGAGATTCCACTGCCTTTAAGAACCGATATCACAACACTAAATGATGACTTCTGCTATTAATGTGAATATTAAATTCTTCTTGAACTCCGAGGTATTATATTTTTCCAATTTCCTCAAGACAAAACAAAGATGTTATAATTAAACTGAATACACCAATTTTATGGTTTGATTACCCGATCAAACTTTACCCTCAATTACAAAACAAAAAACAAAAAATCTTTTCTAGGATATTTAATTAAGAAAGTAATCATTATAAACTAATTGGACTAGATAAATGAATGTGTGATATATATCATTGCTCTTTTTCAGCAATGCAACTCAATAAATTAAATATTGAATTCATATGAAAACTAAATAATAAAACAATAAAATATATGATGCTCACATAAAGCACAGACTTAAAATTTGCCGACTCCTAAATCTCATGTCTTATAGAAGCGATGAATGCACATTTATAAAGAAAATCATTTAAAATTTCCAATACATGTCATAACTAGAAAACGTCAATGACGTAGCCGCTCATTCCGGCATTCTTCGAACATTCATATATCCGAAATTCATGTGGCTACATATTATACTGGTGAAAAGATTAAAATTTGATGTCCCGGAAGGAACATGAATATAAAAAAATTCGAGTGAGAATATATTAGTTTCATGGCCTGGAAGGGACATCAAAAAAGAATAAAATAATAATATAAAAAAAAATAATAAATAACTACATGAATATAATACGCATTCATCCCCGGATCCTTTCTGGTTGCTCCATACTGAATTTTGTTGTTGGAAAAGCACATTTTGAAGTGAACCAAATTAATAGGTTACTTGATATGAATAAAGAACTGAAATAAATTTATTTTGGAATAAAATTTGCATAAATTACATAATTAATTAATGGAGCAACAGTAAAAATTCTGGTGAAGATTAGTGTACAATCTTAGCTCTACCAGATAAGCATAACTAAATCAAATTTGGTGAGAAAGAATGAGAAGAAGCATTTTTTTAAATTTATTTGTGATTTTGAATAAATTTAGCATAAATTTGCATAATTGATTAATTTTAAATTTGCCATAACTTGATTAAATTTTCACAATTTTGTGTAGAAGACTTGAAAGCCCCACCTAGCCCTATCAGATCAAACAAACAGAATGAAAATCGGTCAAGAAATGTGAGAGAATTAAGCAATTTTTTGTTATTTTTGGATTAATTTGCATAATTACCATTTAATTTAATTAAGGAGTTATAAATTTCAAAATGTCTGTGTAGAAGTTAATGTGCATAACTAGCACCTACCAATTAAAGTAATCACAATTAAAATTGGTTGAGAAATGAAGGAGAGAAGCTTTATTTGTGATTTCGAAAAATTTGCATAAATTTGCATAATTTATTAATTTTAAATTTGCATAATGAATCAATTTCAAAATTTTGTGAAAGTCTTGAACCCCACCTAGGCCCTATCAGATCAAACAAACAGAATGAAAATCGTCAAGAAATGTGGGAAAAGGAAGCAATTTTTGTTATTTTGGGATAAATTTGCCATAAATTACCATAATTAATCAATGGAGTATAATTTCAAAATTTTCTGTGTGAAGTTTTAATGTGCATAACTCAGCCTACCAAATAAGCAATCAAAATCAAATCGGTTGAGAAATGAAGGAGAAGAGCATTTTTTGTGATTTCGAATAATTTGCCATAAAGTAAAAATATAATGAATTTCACATTCTGTTAGAAGTTTTAAATCCCCACCGTAGCCCTTATCATATTGAAACAACAGAATCAAAATCGGTTGAGAAATGACGAAGAAGAAGCATTTCAAACTGTGACGGACGGACGCCGGGACGCCACGCCATGCATAAGTCATCGGGACCCTTCGGGCCGGAGAGCTAAAAACAGTAAAAAATGTGAAAAGTAAGTACTGTGACATGAACTTAACATAAATTTGTTAGAAAAAAATCTTTTTTAAAATGAAATATCAATTGATAAATGATTATTTGAAAAACTTCATCTGATGCTAACATTACAGATAAGAGTTACAAGAGAAAGGAACTAAGCCATTAGTACAGGTAAACGCAGATGTACTTAGCAGACAAGTGGGAAAAAACTCTTTGACAATAATATATACACTTACAACTACAACAAATGAGTCATAATGAAGTGATAAAACATTTCAGCCATCAGAATTCTATTGCATGCCATGTGCACAAATTTCATCAAGAAATTTATTAAATACATTTTTTTTTTTTTCTGCCATTTACAATAATACCAATATATCGAGATTTTCAAACAAAATTTTCATAAGTAACTACTTAACTTTAACCAATTAGTAAAATAACATTTGTTTTATTTGATTTGGTCTGTATTACCACAGGTTCCCATTTACCTGCATTATACTAATGAGAAAAAAAATGCGGTACCAGCAAAAAAACAATATTGCCTTCAGACAGATTGATATTATTACCATCTTCCTCTCTGCGTTACTTATTTTTAATTTATTTATTCTTTTTGGGGCCTTCTACACAAATAACAACTTCATCAAGCTGCAAAGATTACAGTAGGATCACAAAAACAAGCTAGTAATTCCATATCAGGGTTAAATCTTGCCCCAGACTCGCGATGCGATAAAGCACAACCTGTGTACACTTTTAAATCTCATTACTTATGTAGATTTCTCCCACCCCTGCCCATCACTATTCTCCAAGAGGTCTAATTTACATAGATGCAGGTGAATATATCACATGAGGTAACAATTGGATTTGGAAAGAGAGAGGCAAAAAACATTGGATGGAAAGGAGGAGGGGAGGAAAGATCATGAGGAATGATGTTTGTTGCTTCTCTTAAAACATGATATTACGTCCGCTAGAGACTAAGAATTGGTAAGTCGGATTGTCCTGTAGAAGGTGCCCATGATAGTTAACCTGGACAAAAGGGCTTACCAAGTAACTTTTCTCTACATTTTGGAAACATGGCTATTTGATATTTTGCAGCTGAAACAGCTGATAGGAGGATCTAAAAAGTAATCACAATACGTTTGATTTCATGTGAAAAAAGGGCCAATGGTTTTACAAGTTTTAGAGACCAATTTAGTGTTAAGGCCCTTCTGCGTACAACTGACGATAACACGGGCTAGGGATCTATGGAGAATGGCATGTATTGATTGTTGAACCGAATCAAAAACTCGTCTCACAATGGATTACATTTTACTTCCATTCTCTGCCTAAGTCCCCCACTCCCTCCCTCCCCCCCGCCCAACCAAAATCACAGATTTCTTTACATTAAAATACAAATCCATTCAGATTGTCTAACTCCGCATTCCCTCCACATCCGTACATGAACCTCTGCTAAGTGCTCACCATTACATTGATAGTATTGATGATTGATGTCTCTCTTTTTTTCGATCCTTCACATTCATTCCCGAATATCATGGCCCAGATATGTATTGATACTACTCCTGCCCGCCCTGGGATTTATGAGGAATGTATATTTAAAATTCTCAAATCGTCTTCCAAAGGTGTCTTAACATTTTGGTATTCTTCATCACTTTCCTTCAACCCCCCCCCCCCCCCCCCCCCCCCGGTTTAACACTCACTATACATATGACATGTATCATTAAAACTCCTTTTAAATTTACACCAATAATGTACAACATACCTCAACTTGTGCTAAACTCCCGCCATCCTCCTAATCCACACGGAACCTGTCCACTTCACACCACATGAATATATTGATGGTTGGACGTTTTACTCTCTTTTTTTCTTCCACATCATCCCTGAATCAATGTGCCAAACAATGGGATGTAATTTGAGGATTAGGAACGATAATGTTTGCTTTCTCTTACACATTGATTCTTTAACATTTTTGATATGATTTGTTAACATTTTTTGATCCCCCCTCACCATTCAAATAAAGGAACAAATCCTCAAATCTTCTAATTTCTTCCATCCCTCCACATCCTATATTGAACCTCTGCCTCATCACCCACATTGATATGTTGAGTCTCTATTTTTTTTTTTTTTGGGGGGGGGGGGGGTCCCCCGCATCATCCCCTTAATCAACGGCCAGAACATGATATCACGGCTGGGGTCTATGGTAAATGTGTTTCCTCCTTCCCTCTCCTTATTTCCCCCTCCACCCTAAACAAAAAAATTCATCAAATTCCTTCAAAATTCAAATTTTTTTATTACTGAAATAAAATTGTCTCCAATGGGTTAACATTTTGATTCCCCCTCCCTTCCCCACTGTCCCAACTAAAAAATCATTAAATCCCTTTGAAATTCAAATAAAGAGACAAATCATTCAATATTGTCAAACTCCCCCATCCTTCCTCAACCCTACTGTGAATATATTGATGTTGATGTCGTTTTTTTTCCATCCTTCGCATCATCCCCTTTAATCAATGGCCAAACTGCTGCCTTTGCTCATCGTTCCTGGGTCGTACGTTCGTCGGGCATCATCTCGACCGTCACGTCGGGGAAAACTGTTGCGCAGCGTAATGCGCTTCTGCCCTCGGGGGCCCAGTTCCGAACCTTCCAATTAACTTCAAATGGCTGCGGACGCGGTCCACGTCACTCGTGCAAGAAGGAGAAACATACAAATAAGACAAAATGGGAAAAATAGTGAGAAATGAAGAAGTCAGATCGTAAAAAAATTGCTCTTGGGAATTTGCAAAGCCAATGGCATCGCTAAAGATATCCCTTTGTGTTGATAATTAACTGGGTCAGATTTTGTGCAATTTTTTTTCTGACATTTAATAAATCATATCATGATAGTATTTATGTCTTTTACATTGTGTACAAAACATGGATCTTGAATGAGAAACAAAGATTGTTGATGGCATTGGCATTACGTGGGTGGAAGGAGGAAAAACAAGACATTCTTAAACTTGTATCACCAAAATTAGCTGATGTCAGTGGGTAAAACAGAAGAAATCCTATTAGGTGATGTAATTGAGGTGTGCTTCATCATTTACAATGATTGTTCAGACATATTAGTGACAATAATTATTTTTGCCTGATTCATTGCTGTACACATTACAAATGGGATCAATGCGGTTAGAAAAAGGGCAATATTTTTTATATGATTTTCTTGGAAATGGCAGTATCACTGAAGAGGGGAAGAAATTTCGGCTGGGGGGGGGGAGGTAGGGTTCTGAAAAAAAACACATCAATCTACTGAATAGTTTTTCTTGATGAAACAATTCTATGCTAATGCACAAGTTAGGCCGAATAGGCCGGGGGCCCAGGAGATTTATTCAACCGAAAAGGGGACAAGCAACTGACCTCATAGGAAGTTGGCATGGACCCTGGACATCACAAAAATGTATTGCTGCCGGGTCTCATCGTTGGCCTTCCCGCCAAAATCACCCAATATATGACGTCACTACCGGTTGGTGTTTTTCCGAAATTTTGAGACATTTTGTGGAGAAGCATCATTATCAACATGTCTGTAGTATTATCTTAGAGTGTCCCAGATAACGTTATTTTTGGTATTTGATTAGCTTAGGGTAGGGGCGATGTCTGGGCAAAATTATAGGGAGGTCAATAACTCTCAGGGGGAGGGGCGGGGTTGAGAATGTCACCCCACCCCCCTAAATTTCATGAATTTCACTGCCAAAACAATCTTAATTTTTGATACAAGTTGAAACATTCATGGGAGGGGAGGGGGAGCGGCCGCCGCCTTTGCCCAGCTGCCATCTCTACTTCCCAACCCTTGTGGTGCCGCACCAGGTCTCATTTTGGGCCTTCCTGCCAAAATTATCGAATATATGACGTCACTTCCGGTTAGCCTTTTTTCTGAAATTTTGAGACATTTTGCATAGAAGCATCATTATAAAGATGTCTGTAGCACTATCCTAGAGTGTCCTAGACGTATTGTTTTTGGTATCTGACTAGGCTAGGTGCAGGGGCGGAACCAGGGTAAATTTATAGGGAGGGAAATTACTCTCAAGGGGAGGGGGCGGTGGCTGACATATCACCCCCCCCCCATTTCATGAATTGCACTGCAAAAAAGAAACACAAAGAAATCCTGATATTTACACCAAGTTGAAACTTGGTGGAGGGGGGGGGGCAGCTGCCCCCTCTGCCCCTCTGCCCTCTCACTTGTGTAAGACAATCATCTACTTATTAATTTCCCTGTAATGGCGCCTTTAAGGGTGAATATGACGGCAAACAATATCAACGTCGCCATCGTAATGCAAAATGTTCATATTAGCATATCATTGTGTACATGTATACGCATATCATACGCATATGTGAATCCAGAGGCGTCAATCCTGTGGGGGCAGGGTGCGATCGCCCCCCCATTAAAATATTTGGGGGGGGGGCAAACATATCAATTTCCCCCCCCCCAATAATTTTGATAACTTGAAAAATTCAGAATATGCAATGCAAATATATGTTTTAAAAAGCTTGGGAAAGCACTATAAAACCATCAAACATGGTATAAAAATGCTATTAAACATACAAAATTGTCAATTTTGTATGACATGTGGCGCGCGGAGCACGCCGAAAATTTTTGACATTTTTTTCACTTTTGCCCCCCCCCCCCATCCGAAACATGGATCGACGCACTGTGTGAATCTAGTCTATTGTTCTAGAATTCGATATCCAACACTAATCGTGGTTGTAGAGGGGTTTCAGATATTCAAACGTTGAAATTTTCGATCCCTCGAATCCGGGCCTCGAATCCGTTATTCAATTTGAAAAATTTGCTTTCTGATCGCAAAAATGGGTACGTCACTGATAATGGGCATTTCCATTAGTGTTTAACCATGATTATTATACGTTTTTTCTGTCCCATAACAAAAACACCTTGAAGTAATTAACTTTTCAAATCAGCAGCAAGAACACACTCACTAATAAGCTTCACTTTCAATTATGGGAATTGCCCCAAAAGCTCGCACGAGATTGCTCCAAAGTTTTCTGCAATCTGGTTCCACAAGGATAATTGATCTTCGTGGTTTCATCAAATCTTGGTAAGTTTATCTTATTTTGCATCTCAATATGAACAGATATTTCGTTGATATCATAAAACATTGTTACAGTATGAAAGAAATAATAACTCGGTTAAAGAAAATTGATTTCTTCATAACTGTAGTCCCATTTATTGAACATTGTGTAATGACCAATGCATTTACAATACCGTACATGTGATAGTTTTCAATAGTCATATTGTGATGTTAATGGTTTGCTCTCATATTATAAACGTAATCAAGAACACTCCTTGTAAAAATAAATATTTTAATATCTTCTGACAATAAACAGCATATTGCCAGGAAAGATAGTGTATCTATTTTCACGTGGGGAAGATGCTTTATCCCTTTTGCAACCCTAAATTTTGAAATAGTATGAATATGATTTTAATTGCGAGAGAATTATTATTGAAAGGCTCCTTTACAAAAAGAAAAATGAATAAATCGCAACTACCATTTAGGGATATTAATGTTTGGCGTTTTTTAAATAACTTTATTTCATAGGTACAAAAATATTAGCGTTATTTTAAAATGAAAATTGAAAAAAAAATAATAAAAATAAAAAGCAGAAAGTTGAGCTAGATTTCCAATTCCTATACAAGAGCTATAAAACCTGTGACCATTAAGTTTTATGATCATTGTCTATGTAATAAAAGCTATAAGTTTGTAAAAGTGATGAAGTATATAACGTAAAGTTATCTTCTTCGGGTGGGAGGGGGCACTGAAATGGAATTTTGGGGAATCATATTGCCGGAAAATGCTGATTTTATCACCTACTCGTGTAAGGAGCATCATCATGCACCCGATCCTGAATTTGATACCTTCCAGATAATTCATTTGGTCTCGCATGGTCTTGCATAATGATCAAAAGCCCCCAAGCTTACTCTGGAAGAAAGATTAATCTCAGAATTATTTTTTATGTCGGAAAAGAATTTAAATAGTTCGTCAAGACGAATGATGTTAATAAATAAATATCTCAGATCACCATGCACATTATTCCCTTTGAACAAAAAATGTGTATTTTCTTTTACAGATCATGGCAAATGACATATGCATGACAAAGACATGCGTCTTTTGCAAGGAGACGGAAGCTAATGCCCCTGGTCTTAAGGTCTTTGAAGCAAATAGTTGGGAGACAGCAAAAAATGCGGCCAATCGTCGATCGCTTCTTGAAAGTGACAGTTTTTCAAGTCAGTCCAAAGATATTCTCGACGCTGAAGGGGCAGATGGCAAGCATTACCACTCAAAGTGCCTTAGTAGGTTTTGTGCTGTCAAGAGAAAGAGCTTTCCAACCAGTGAATTATCCCAACCACCCTGCAAAGCAACTCGTTCAATATCCAACTATCCATCAAGTAGCACAAGAGGTGTGCTTGGTGAAGAATGCATTTTCTGTGGTGAAAAAAGGAAGAGAAAACTTCACAAAACTGAGCCCCTTAGCCAATGTTTAACCACCGATGGTAGTAAGACGATCATTCTTGCTGCAAAGAAAAGGGTGATGCAAAAATCATTGCACTTGGAGACGATTTGGTAGCTAAGGAGGCAAAATATCATCGGTCTTGTCGCCGCGACTATGTTAGGATAGAAGAAACTGATGAACAGGAGACGTCGTCACGCAAGATGCACATGGAGGCATTCAAGAGACTGTCAGAATTCATCAAGGATGAGATCATAGCAAAGAGAAATCCTATGTTTGTCTCAGTACTCTTCAACTTGTACAAGGAAGAGTTTTTGTGTCTTGGTGGAAATCCAGACGATATTGAGAGTTACACCTCACAAAAACTGGTAGATAAAGTGCAAGATCACTTTCAAGACATTTCTGTTGATAAACATGCCAAGAAATGCGGCAATATTGTTTTTCATTCCTCCATGTCCTCAATGGAAGCCTTTGCGAGATTGATGGAAGTAAATGAAAAAGCAGAAACAATTAGGCAAGCTGCCATGTCACTACGCACAGAAATTCTCGGAATGCCTCCGACGAAGACTCCATCACCGACCTCTGTTCACACTCTGAAGGAAAATGCACCGAGCATGCCTAGTCTGGTTCTCCTGTTTTTCCGCACTCTCGTCGGTGGCTTGCAAACAGAAGGTCGGGAATCAGTTGAACTAAAAGCAATGTCTTTATCGTCTGATGCCGTTTTCAATTGTAGTAGGGGAAGTGTCACGCCATGGAAACATCAGTCCCTTGGTCTGGGAGTGGGATCCCTTACAGGATCAAAAACACTGGTGACAATTCTAAATCGGCTCGGACATTCTATCAACTATGACGAGGTTAAGAGACTCGAAACAGAAGTTGCCTACACATGTTCTGCCAGCGACAGAGAAACTCCAGATGGTCTTCAACTCTCTGATGGGTTAGGAACAGGTAATAATGACAATAGTGACTGAATATAATGATGACCATAACAATGGTGATGATGTTTTATCGCAAATAAATAATGAAATGAAGAATGAGGCAAGCATACAGGGGGAGATAACGAGGGTAGGAGGTTGAGATTGAAATAATAAAACAATAGATAAACGTTGAAATCATGATTTTAAATCATAATTCAAATCAATAAATTTAATTTACATTACTACTTTATTTTACAAAAAAGGTTATTCAAATCAATGATTTAATCGCCAGCATGACATGGAGGAATGAAAAATAATATTGCCGCATAATACTCATTAACATCTGGTGTGCACAGTCACACAAACACACACACACACACACACACACACACACACACACACACACACACACACACACACACACACACACACACACACACACACACACACACACACACACACACACACACACATATATATA
>JZLH01S0036790.1:3399-16232 GCA_001188425.1 Eucidaris tribuloides
CCGGAGAGTTGTACAAAAATCAAACATGTACGATTTTGTTGGAGATTTCTTCCAGTTTCCAGCAGGTCTCTGAGACGTTAAGACGTCTCCTCGATGTCGCCGCAACCTGAAGTCTTAACTAGAAGTCTTAACCCTAAAGATCTGGGCTATTTCCGGTGTTGCAGCATCGTAACAGTACATCCGATTTTCGCAAAAATGGTCTCAAATGATGAGCGAGACTTTAAAGTAAAATGTCAGTGAATGGCGCGGTCAAAAAATTTCGCACTGCGGAAAAATCACGAAATTTGTTTTTACTATCATTTCAAGTCTCGCACACCTTTTGAGATCAAGTTTGCAAAAATCGGCCATACCCTTACGACACTGTATGACTTTTCGTACGTGTGTGTCAGCCCAAAATCTGTTTTTTAAAAAACATGATTTTGTGTACAATTTCAATACAAATTGTGCTTTCAGCCAAAATTCATATAAATGTATGATAATTTTTACTTTTACTGGTTCAAATGAATTGATTTTATGCTAGTTATGATTGCAAACGTGTCCCCGACGAACTTCATCAAAAAAACAATAAAAAACAAAAGGATAAAAAAAACAAAGAAATACATAACAAATTCACAAAACAATAAATTTCATTACAAAATTGATTTGATTCGGCAATTATTTTTTGTAGATAATTGTTAGAAATGTCAAGAAGAACTTTATCACCCAAACTTAGCCTTCTACGAGCTGTTTAAAGTGAGTTATAAGCAAAAATATGATTTCATACATAAATTTGCATACTCAATCATTGAAAAAATAGAAAATAATTATTTTTCAAAAATCGAACAGTCTAGGAGTTTACATTCGGCTCTATGAACATGAAAATTTCCATAGCGATCGCACAATCCACGGCCAAGATCTGAAGGGGGCCAAATTAGCCACCAACCCCCCCCCCCTCCCCCGGGCTATGTAGTTTCAAAAAAGCCTGGGCTAATTAGGGATAAGGAAATTGGTGAGGTATGGTGGAGACTGGAAGAAGACTCATTCCAACAAAAATTGAACATGTTTGATTTTCCTGCGACTCCCTGGAGACCCGTCTAGTCTCAAGAAGATGTCACATAGACTGGGGTTGTCCACTGGTCACCAACTAATCTCCAGGCCAATGAGATACAGCCTTTATTTTACATGAAAAATATGACCTTACGAAAAAAACCCAAAAAGACGTTTTAAAACAATAAAATACGTTTTAAAACGAAAAAAAAACATGTTTTCTTGTTTTTTTAAAATAAAACACGTTTTTTTCCCAACCCTGAAATTATGCATTTATAGGAAACTAATTTGACCCTACAAACACGTCTGTGACAGTTTTACGTGGGTAACATATTTGTTACCCACGATATATGGGGATGCCTCCCCCCCCCCCCACACACCTACTGAAGTAGAGTAACCCGCCCATGATTCGACCGCCTAAGCACTTTCACAGTCCTAAAATAATTGATCTGTATTTCTGGGAATCAATTTGTATTTTTAATCAAAGTATATAATTCTTACCTTTATGTCATGTGTTTATGAACTAGTATCATCATGTACGAGCGCATGTCCAATATACAAACTTTGGTTTGTTTCTCCAGTGTTGGGCGTATGTGGTCCATACAGCTCTGCTCAGGACCACATACATAGTAGGTGGGATCCCCCTCTGCAGGATTTTGACACTTTTTCCTGAATAGTAAATTGTGGCCCCAGCCAGAATCATACTCCGGCAAACTGTGAATACAGTACTCAGTAGCCTTTACCATCAGTGTTGATCCATTTTCTGGATTTACTGAGGGATTTTGAGTGAGTGTCCTGTAGGCTCTAACATTAATATAACACACCAGCTGGAGTGGATCTCCCAGCTGGAAGGATTTGTCTCTAATTTGTTTACTTAAGGAGAATCAAGCATAAACATAGGAGTATCTTAGTTTTATCCGGGGACGATTTAGCCCCATAGAGAGCCACACAGCAGGTTTCTGTGCTACGAGTGATATCGACATTGTTTATTTTAGAATGAGTCAACGTTTGACTTCAAGATTTTCACAGGAGAATCCTTGCATAGTTTACTTGATTCTAGAGTAGTTTCAGCCCAAGTTGAGGACTACCCCCAATCATGTCATTTACCTTTAAGTTGCTATCATTACTATCATCATCAACAACAACTATAGTATGTAACATCTGTTTTCCCTATACTGTGGGATTGCATTCTATTTCCTTCATGGTCTTTTCCCAAACTTCCTGATCTGTAACATCAATTAGCTCAATATGAAAAAAAATAATGCAAGTACATTTCTGAATACAGCAGATGTGCTGTGGCAAGATTTGTAAGGTGCGTGCCACATAATCTAGTGGTCTCAAGTGTGCATTTTAAAGGTCCTTCAGCGAGACATACCGTCTGTCTTGTTGCTCTCCCAGCCAAGTGTATAACTGGGTACCCGGTAGGAATGAAATGGGTGAGCCTGTCGTGGCTGGCAAGTCTTTCTTTTAGGAGTGGACAGGTGTCTGATAGACGATTCTCGGACTACTCTCCTGGACGACAACTTCTCGGGAGGATGGCTCCCCTGAAGGACAACTCGCCCAGAGGACAACACAACTCCCTTTAGGACACTACCCCCCCCCCCCCCCCCCCCCGATGACAACTCTCGTGTAGATTTTAACAATCTGTTTGTTTCTATTGAGCCTACCGTATTTATCCGCATAAAATTTAACCGGCTAATAGCGGAGAAGGTCTGTTTCTATGGGATTGCGTTTTAACCGGTAATCGTACGATCCCATTAGGATCGATCATACTTTCCGGAAGAGTCCGTTTACCTGGGTTGCCGCAAGGTATTGTGGGATGACCGAGGTCAAATTTATGCCCAATCAAACACACGCGCGCTGCAGCCAGGGGTCAATTTCTGATCACGTGGTTTTGTTTATTTCCGGTTCTCAGCGGCAAAAGACGGATAATAGCGGAGAAGGTCTGTTTCTATTGGGCTCTTCTCCTCCATGAGCCGGTTGCATCCGGAAAACTACCTTCAATAGAAACACGCTGTTAGTTTCCAGTCTAAAAAGTCAGATTTGACCTTGAGGGAGTTGTCCCCCCAGGGAAGTTGTCCTAGGGGGAGTTGACCTCTAGAAGAGTTGTCCTCTGGAGGACTTGTCCTCTGAGGGAGTTGTTCCCGGGGGAGTCAACCTCTGGGGGATGTCCTCCTGGGGAGTTGTCCTCTGGGTAGTTGTCCTGTTACACTGATAGACGTACATTATAGCATCTGATGACCTGGATGATTATAATGGAGAGTGCTTACAGATGATGTATTTCATAATCATATTGGGTTCTATATGATGTATTATTGTTACATTTGAACAAATTTTATGCAAATTAAATTCTGCATTAAATTTCAGAATATTTTAGATAAAACAAAACGAGGCCGGCTACTTAGTGATTACACTATAAAGTCAGGTCATGGGTTAAAATGACCCATACTGCAGTTAAAGGCTTGAAAATATAAATTTGTCATTGCCATTAGTTTTGATTTTTTTTCTTATATCATTTTCATCACCACTTTTAGGTTTATTGTATCCTATAAGTCCTGTGAGGTGGCTCTTGTCTGTGTTAGTTCCTTTCTACATGTCATATGATGCCATACGCAAAAAGAAACTGGATAGTGCTGGTGCAGTAATGGGTGAGTATCAGAAATTTTGTACAATATTTATACAGGGTGGCCCAGAAAGAATGCTACGAGTATAATCGCTAATTTCTTCACCATTATTGGCAAAATGTCATTAATTTTTATTTTGTTGGTTAGAACATTCTTTTTCCAATAAAATGATACCAAGATCATTGATTTTGAGTAAGGCGTTTTGATTCTAGGGCCATTTTTCGGAGGCAATGCAATTTCCCAAATTCGCCAATTTTTCTACAGCGGCGGTCATCGGAACGCCTAGATATTGTGGCCTCTGAGCTTGCCATACCAGCCCGCATACCAGACAAACCGCGATGACAATGGAGATGTAGCTAGCATCGTCTTCTTTATGAAAGCCTGGAATGCCCTCGTTAACCAACGAAATAAAAATTAATGACATTTTGCCAATAATGGTGAAGAAATTAGCGATTATACTCGTACACTGTAGCATTCTTTCTGGGCCACCCTGTATAATATTGGATGGCTTTGAGGTGGACACAAGAAAATATTGTACGACTTGTGACAAATATCGGACTCATCGCATAAGGAGTACAATATTTTTTGTGTCCACCGAAAATAAGCCATCCAATATTATCATTATTATCTAATTCCACTGAGAGAATTTTCAAAATTGAAAGTTAACGGAATCCACTAAGTCTGTTACCAAGGACAACCATTCTTTGTGAGTTTACATGTTATTCTTACTATACAACTGAAATCACATATTCCTCTTAATTAAGTAAATTTTGTAAAGCATGTACATTATATGCCAAAAAATAATAATTTGATTCTTGTACAAAACATGCTTTATATCATTATCATTTTATAATACATTGTGTGTGAAATACTGGATCAATTCATACAGGTAAACAAGAAAGTACCCGGATGTATCCAATATTTTTCCTCAGTGTACAATATTTTTCGATACACCCCTTTGTCTAGCCTCAACGCGTACACACGCATTCCTTTGCACTCGGGATACGCGATAATATCGCCGCACTGGAAACTCCCCATTTAAATAATCATTGTTTTCATCTGTTATATTTCTTTTGTTCATTTATAAGTAACCTGTTACCACGATACCCTGACAAAGTCGCACAACCCAAAAGTAAGGAAAGTGCCACATGTTGTAATTATGATATAAAGTAAGAAAATGAAGTGTCTTTAAAAATAAATAGATTAATGACATTCGCATGTCGCAAAAGTTTGAATATTCATATTTTTACACAAAGTATTTTTCGTTCGATAATCTATATTCATGTTTTATGAGATGTTCAACTTTATCAGGGTATCATGGTGACAGTTCTCATATTAATAGCAGAGGGACAGCCTGTACCTATCACTCAAAAAACCTGGTGGGTTCATATTTGATATTTTCCTACAAATTTGAGATTTTATTACATATGTTTTTTGTGAAGTGTGAAGAACATGCACATTTTGTATTTATTTCTAATATACTGTTTTGAAATATATTTATAAGTTTATAGCTTCGCAAAATCCATTCTAACTTCATACATCGTAAAAATGTTAACCTAAGCATAACACCTTCGTATTTTTAGAAAGACTATACTTTTATCTATAACTTTTATACAGAACATTTTTGCCCAATACGCATGTGTAAAAAGTTACAGCTGTTAGAAGTTGACATTGCACTTCAAAAGTTGCTCAATGTGGCATTTTTCAAAAAGGTTTGAGACGTAAAAGAGTTAACAATCAACTTCAGATCTCTCTGAAACACTCTAGAACTGGGATACAATGTATTTGATCAAAACCTCATTTGATTATCGTGGAAAAAAACATCGTCGATAACACGATTTATCGCCTGAGTTAAAAAACAGATTTGTGATGAAGAAGATAAATCTATTTTAGGCTTAAATGAGCCCTGAAAGACTGTTATCAAAATGTAGTCAAAACAGTGTTGCTTTCTGTAGACCCTCTTGTAACTATATCAGAAGATTCATGATGCCGATTGTACATTTTGGTGGTCAGTGTGTTGACAGAGTTGTTATGTTATACTAAATGCACCACTGCTCATAATATCACAAGTTTGATAGCTGAACAGCATGGAGGTCTCTCATATCCCCAACCCCTGTTTCTACCTACATGTATATGATTACAGGCAGTAGCACTCGTGTGCAGAGTATTCGTACAGTCATGTACCTGTAGGAATTTCTTGGTCCCTCCCACTGCAGTGCATGCATTTACCCCATTAGGTTTTCATAATCGATGGTATTTTGGACCATATCGTGCGTCTGGCGATATTTTGAAATAATCATGAGATCATTATCATGTATTCGATATTTTTTTCAACATCATGTAATTTCGCCCTCAATTTTTTTTTTACTATCCAGCTTTTGGAATGGGCATCATCATGATGGTCAGCAGTTATTCCTTCTTCCTAAGCCTGATCCTCTTCTTCTACAGCGGCTCTAAACTCACCCGTTTCCGTGCCGACAGGAAGAGGGAGCTGGAACCAGACTTTAAAGAGGGTATGGCTGTAAAACACCTTAGAGACTTTGAAGGAACAAATCTAGATAGATTTTCAAGCTAATTCATGATAAATAAACCAAAGATGAATTGATTGAAAAGTTGAAATATGCAACGTGAAGAGGAATGAAAGTCAGATACATGTAGGTACAGTATATGCACTCAGAAATTGCAGGAGAGTATTACATGGTTTGTACAGATCAAGGATTTTCTGGAAAGTCAGGGACTTTGAAATTTTTCCAGAAGCAAAAAGTCAGGGAATCCATCAATTTCTTATGGAAAGTCAGGGAATCCATCAATTTCGTATGGAAAAACAGGGAAAATCATTGAAATTATTACAATTTTCTGCTCGACAACCTTTCTAGATTAGGAAGTCAAGTGATATTGTCAAGTGACATGGCAGTTTGCAGGGTGACTCCACTTGACCTCAGAGGGGAAGAACAGATTGTGTGAGTAGAGGAGGGGGAGGGGGGCAAAACAGATAGATTTTAACCTAACTTGGTAGGAATCATCTCTAGGTCAAGGGATCCCAAGTCAGGTAAATGATTCATGTGGACAGTGACACCCAAGGGACCCCCAGGGGTACTGTAGATTATTCAGGACCAAAACTATCAAGTGATGTCCTACTCAGGAAAATTGTGTCAAGTTTAGGTGAGTGTTGTCAAGCCTCCAGGGGCTCTTCAATCATGCTCTTGTCTAATTTACATTTGTTTTCTGTAATGTGGAAAACTCTTGGCCTTGATCGTTTCTCTTCAATACTCCCTACAGGTGGCCAGAGAACCTGGGTACAAGTGTTCACCAACGGTGGTATCCCGGCCCTGTATGCCGTCCGCCACGCCCTAGAGTCCGGGTTTCGGGAGCAGCCCCTCGAGTTCGTCATCATAACGAGCTGACGTACCTCGCCCTCAGTGTCATGTGCAGTATAGCGTGTTGCAGTGGCGACACGTGGGCGTCGGAGGTCGGGAGTGTCGTGGGATCGGGAAAACCGCGGCTGATCACCACATGGGAACCAGTTCCCAGAGGTAACGCATCAAACAGTGATGCCACTTTTCCGGAATTTTCTGGATTTCCAGATTTCTAGTCTCCAATGGGTCTTCAACGGGTTAAAATTTAATATAATTAGTTAAATTGATATTAAACTCCCATTTGTAGACTTAAAAAAAGTAACTTAAGCTCTCAGATTCATACAATTTTCCCATCAGGCAGTACTGATTTGGTGTCATTTTTGTAACATTTGTCCATTCTCGGCCATCAGCGTAAATTTGGCTAATACCATGAATTATGCGTGACATCACTCAGTGTTGTGTAATCGATAGTGCAATCGGTAATGGGACTGAAAGTGAACTGTTTAGCAGACGATTTTGTTTTTCCTTAACACCAACACCAAACTTGAAATTACCCACTGATGTGTTCCTCTGGTTTTCATGGTTTCATTCAAAACAACTTACTATCAGTGTATTTCTTGTGATATTTATGATTGTAGCCAATGCAACTGAAGTAAGTTTACAAGAAATATTTGAATTGATGTAGATAAAGTGTTTACATCATCTTGCATTACATTCTCAACAAAATTTTGTAATCTATCATTTCAAGCACCAACATATTTGTATAAAAGCAGGTTTGTCATCAATACAACAAATTGAGGTACTGTGTGATAGTGTTCTGTCAGAACTACTTGCAAATTTTTTTTTTGCATACTTTCTTGTCAATTTCAGGTACAAATGGAGGCGTATCTGTCATCGGAACACTTATGAGCTTTGCAGGGGGTCTAGTCGTCGGCTTTGGTTACTTTCTTGGCATTCTTCTTACATTTTCACGCGACGTACTGCAAAATTCGCCTCCGCAGTGGCCAGTCATTCTGTTTGGAGGGATTGCCGGGCTGTTTGGCTCATTTGTGGACTCACTGCTTGGTGCTATTTTCCAATTTTCAGGTAGTTATTTCATCTCCTGTAAAGTTTGCAGAATAAACCATGCATCAGCAGACTATACATATATATATTATTAATGATAATTAGTTGGTAGGGCAAGGTCAAATTACATGATTTTCCGTAGTCCCATCAATGCTATTTTACAAATCCCTTGTGACGATTACTTAAATATTACAAGACCTGTAAATCATGTTTGTTATCCTAAATCCATTTGCACGTTTTTGCGAAAATTAATTAATTATGATGGTTATTTATAATATGACCAAGTACATTTTAACAGTGTACAAACCACCAGGGACGATCACCGTGTGCAAAAATAAATTATGTGGCTGGAATGTCTCTCCGTCATATCCTTGACAACCTATGCAGTCACAATGCTTCTGTGAATCTGCAAATGTTTGTAAACTGAATAGGAACTTTGGTGAGGCATTTGAGAGCAACCATTCTGTAAATAATGGAGGACTGCATGCATGGCTTTTGTTAAATTCATTTAAAAGAACACCTTCACCAGTACATTCTGATGTGAATTAATGTAGAGCCACAGGCCTTCATAAATATTAATAAATAGCTGTAAAGACCGATCTAGCGAGTATTGTTCGTGTCTGTGAAATCGCTATTGATGGTGATTACTTCTTCTACAAATGGGACTGAGGAACTTGCCTCATTAATTAGTCGATTATCTCATCAACGCGCTAATAAAAATTGGATAACAAATGTGTTTTCTCATCAGCAATTTCATCTTATTCAATTTGTAATGGTATTTGTCAATACCAATATGGAGACTACGGAACTTTTTTTCGAGAGCGTTATTTGGACAATGCCGTACCGTCTAAATACTGTAAAACCAGAAAATTTTGCGAGCATTTAACTTTCGCGAATTTCGCAAGTTGTCGAGATTCGCGAAAGTAAAGTGCACGCGAAAGCTTGTGTTATTGTTTGAATTCCAGTGGTACCAATACAAGACCATGTACTGTACAAGTCAAATGACGTGAGATTATACAATAAAAGTGCGCAGTAACTTACGACAGTTGCAATGCACTTCTAGCAGATCTATTTGATTAAAAAAATGTGTTTCAGAGGCATTACAACAAATATTTTCTGTGAATTGTTGTGATATTTTATCAATAAAACGCCCAAATACTTCTTCCTATAGCGATTTCACTATATTTTTTGGTTTTCATGGTCTGCAGGTCTGTGATTCGCGAAAGATTCATGCACGCGAAATGGCCGTCGGCTCCTTTTCGCGAAAGTTTCATGCCGCGAAAGTATAGTGTTTTACAGTAATAGTAGTGGATTCTTATAATCTCTAGCATTCTATCAGAAAAGACACTCATGGGCAGTGTACAGTCTGACCTATAACCTAACAGTTAAAGTATATATACAAATATGTACTGATACGAGAGTCTCTGGTTGAAACTATGAGGAGTCTGAGGTTACATGGACTGTACTATTTTTCCCAAGGGGCGCAGCCCTAAGGGAAAATAGTTAACAGTCAATGTAACTGGGGGTGTCATAGTTTCATACAGAGACTCTCAGGACAGGACATATTTGTTTTATATCCGTCATCGAATTAACTTGGAAATTACACAAATTGAAAAAAAAGGTAAATGAAATTTACATACGGTACCCTTACAAGTATGTGTGTGTTGCACGGCATACAGGTGCGCGATATTTTTATTTGCAGTACGGATAGGGATACAATTCCATAAACGTATACTCTAAGCAGGGTTGGGAAAAAATCATGATTTTTTTTTTTGAAAATAAAAAAATCGATTTTTTTTTTTTTAATTTAAATCGTGATTTTTTTTATTTAAATCAAATTTTTTTGATTTTTTTCCCAGAGAAGCGACTAAATATGTTCATATTCCAAATTCAAAATTGCCTATGGAAACTTTTGATTCCATCAATTTTATTGCCTTTAGATATTAGTTATCATGGTTAAAAAATTGGTGGCTTTAGATAAAAATGATAGCAAAAAAAATATAAATCGTGAATTTTTTTACATTTTAATGCATTTTTTCGATTTTCCCGAGAGGTTCCAAATATGTTTCATTTGTATCAAATAGGCCTATAGGAAACTTTTATTCCATCAATTATTATTTCGCTTTTACATTACAATATTAGTTATCAAGTTGAATAAAAATTGTGCTTTAGAAAAAAAAAAATGATTTTTAAAAAAATTCAAATCATGATTTTATAATACAAATCAATTTTTTGTTATTTTTTCCCCGAGAGGTCCAAAATATATGTTCATATTCCGAATTCAAAATTGCCTAAGAAACATTTATTCCATCATTATTATTTCCTTTTACATATTCCGTTATCGGTGAATAAAAAATTTGGTGCTTTAGAAAAAATGATTAAAAAACAAAAATCAAAATCAGATTTTTTTTTTATTCAAATGCGATTTTTTGTTGTTTTTTCTTCCCGAGAGGTTCAAATATATGTTTTCAATATTCCAAATTCGAAATTGCCTATAAAACTTTTATTCCATCCAATTCACTATTTTCTTTTAACATATCAGTATCGAGGTTTGAATAAAATTGGTTCTCTAGAAAAACAAAATTATAAAAAATGATTTAAATACGAAAAATGACGAAAATAAAGGTAAATGCAACACATCCATTTTGTTTTCCTAGTAAAAAGTCTTCCAAGGCGCATAAGTGATAAACATTCACATAAAATCAATCAATAATTTTCTTCATAATTCACGTGTAACATGTAGATTACTGGGGATATTAGTGGTAGAAATTTAAATTTACTGACAGTATGTTAGTGAATATGCTGTGCCTCTCAATGCCTCAAAATGTGCAAATTTGCCAGATTTGATTTCCAGTTGAAAATCATTTTTAAAGCATTATAATTTTTTATAATACACAAGTCTATGGCAGTGATTTAAATCAGTGATTTTTTTTTTAAAATCGAGGTGATTTAAATCGCGATTTAAATCAAAGTGATATAAATCATGCCAACCCTGACTCTTAGTTAATTAAGTACTAATTTTATAAACCTATAACACACTAATTCAATCCTTATTCTTAATTCAGCTATTATCCTAACTCAATCTTGACGAACTTAACCCAGTGTTAATCTTAAACTTTGCCAGACTTCCATAAGGGTGTAGCACGCTATAATGTCTTTCAAATGCACAGACAAAAAATATGGTACATGTGTTTGTACACACGATTTATCCGGTTTTGAATTTAAGTTCAAATTGCGAACCCGCTGTCTGGTGCCCTGTATTTTTGACAGATTAATGTACAGTACTATAGCACTCATGTGAGAGTACTATAGTACTTTCAGCACTACTGTCTCCCATACTCACAGAATAGTGTATTTATTTTTGATCATGTGACATACTTTTGACCAACCAGAATTCAAGAAACTTGCAATGAGGGATATAAAGATATGTGATAGATGATAACTTTGGGACCAGAATCTATACTTCATCGTAACAGGAATTTTGATATAACTATGTTCATTATAATGGGAGTGTACTATACATTGGTATTTGTCTAATCTCATTTGCTTCTTGAGGTATTTTTAAGTGTTCCCAATCATGTCATTAGCCTTTAACTTACTTCAGCTTTTTTAAAAATTTCATTCCCCATTTCCAGGGTATTGTTCAAGGCAACAAAAAATAGTGCACCTCCCCTCGTCAACGACCGAGCGAATTTCAGGTATGCCTCTGCTGGACAATGAGGGCGTCAATCTCCTGTCGTCGTTTGTCACTGTCCTGGTCGTACCGTCGATCTGTTTCTCGTACTGGCCGCAAATGGGATAGATGGAATTTTAAGCAGCATCTTTGCTAATTTGAACCTGACGTGACGGGTTCAGCGCGAAGTAAGTACGGGATCTAATTACCAGATACAGTGAAGCCTGTCTGTAGTTCCCACCCAAGGGCATCAAGAAATATGGTCTGGAAACGAAGTGTGACAAAAAAGAAACGAGACTGTGACAGCCACGTCCTTGACGTAATGTCAATCCCACCACCCATGTCACTGTTTTGCCCAACATCTCATCAACATTCTGCTAATATTGTTCACCTATCTTACTCTGTGCCCCTTCCTCGGGCTGTTCAATGGCATGCCGCAACTATGCCTCGTCATGATATTATGGGTTGCACAAACATGGAGCGGGAAATCAATCTGAAATTCCTGGGTCAGTTGGGCAGGGGCGGAACTGGTGTCTCGAGCTTCTCCAGGAGTGTTATGAAGAAGATCCCGCCCCGGGGGGATTGCTCTCCACACAGCCGGTCTCCCACCTGTGTCCAACAACCTCAGAAATGCACCCTAAACGGCGTAACCGACATAACCAAATTTGCAACCCTAAATGGCGTAACACATCAGAAAAGCTACCCTAAGTGGCGTGACTCCCGGGAAATCCACTTATTCTGATACCCTAAGTGGCGTGAACAGGGAATCCACTAATTTGATACCCATACCCTAAGTGGCGTAAACAGTGAAATCAACTAATTTGATACCCCACCCAAGTGTCCTTCTCAGTAAACAGTGAAATCAACTAATTTGATACCCCACCCAAGTGTCCTTCTCATTTAAAACATTATTGTACATTGCGCAACCCGAAGAGGTTCACTTAACAATTCATAAATAATTCTCCTATTTATCAAACGTTAATTTTGGAGATGTTATTTGATCCACAAAAAATTGCACTCCTAAATGGCATAATCTACATAACCAAATTAGTAACCCTTAATGGCGTGACATGTAAGAAAAGGCTACCC
>JZLH01S0036790.1:29646-47201 GCA_001188425.1 Eucidaris tribuloides
TCATACTGTCATAATTGTTGTAACTCCAAAATATTGAGAAAGTCTTACTTCCCTAATGCTAGGTTCACACTGCCGATCTGTCAACTCGATCAGGCCCGATCAAGGCAATTTGGGGCTTGGTTCGTCAAGCTCGGGAAGGTAATCGGGTTCAATCTACCTTGATCGGTGTCATCGGCAACGCTCTGGCTCCCTTCTCGAATGTTTTTGGCATGTTAAAAATACTCGAGTAGGTAACCAGAACGATGTCGATCAAGGCAGACGGACGCTGATTATGGTAGATTGACCCCGCTGATTATGGTAGATTGACCCCCGATTACCGGCCGAACTAGACCGTAAAGACCCAAAATTCGATTGATCGGGCCTAATCGAGTTGACAGATCGGCAGTGTGAACCTAGCATTAAATTAAGAATCAAATTCTTTAAAATGGGAATTACAAGTTCATAGCAAGTTGCTTTGACAAGAAGCAGAAATATCACGGAAATAAATCAGCGAAAATTGAGAAAATTCACAGAAATATGAATACAAGGTTGTCGATTTTTGAAAATATTTATGATCATTACAAATATAGCAACACTGTATTGTTACATATGAACAGCTATCCCGTTGATTCATATGCAAAATACAATTCAAGAAAATGCTAATGTAGTGATACATTGTGTACAGAACAAATGACAGCTTACTTGCAGTGAATGGCAGTGTTGCCAATTTTGTAATAATGGTTGGAATTTTTGAAAATTCATATCTTTACTCACATTTACCCATTTTTCTCAAAACTTTCACTGATTTATTTCTCTTATTTCTCTGCTTTTACTCAAAGTGTTTTGTTAGCAGACAAGAATTCTCCTTTAAGGAACTCTGAGAATAAGGATGGTACATGTATATGGAGTTGGGTCCGAGACTCAAACAAGGCACAGATTCCACAAAAAGAAAGTCACACTCCAATAAATGAAAATCTTCTTTTAAATGCAGAACAAGTCATCAAGTAGGTCATATTCTCTGATTGTTTTCCGATTGTCACTTGCCTCATTCAAGGACTGATTCTTGGTGGTTAGGCCTACTGTTTAACAGAAACCAGGGTAAGACTTGCATCAGGGCTTAGCACTTGTACTTGCCCACTTGCCTATGGCAAGTAAGATTTCATGTTGGGCAAGTGAGAGATCGAAATGTCAAAATTTTACTTGTACAGACCTGTGGCTAAGGTATGTTGTGGGGTGGCCTTGGCTTCAAAATTTGTGGACTCGACCACAACACTTACACGTACAAAGCACTACCAATCATCAGATTATAGTTCATAAATATTGTGAATATTTATCAGGTTATGAATATTTTTACCATGAATTTCATGAATATGCATGGTGTTGAATAATGTTTGTTGATAAAACACTTCATGTTGTAAATATGGACAAACTGAATATCGAACAGCAAACTGTGTGAAAATATTTCAAATTCTTTGATGGTTATTTATGCTGTATCACTGAGTTCAATGTTCTCTGTGTGTAGTACAATGAGATGAAATAAAATGAATATGTTATAATTATTCACATTAAAAAAAAGTCCTACATGTATAAATCATGTAAACATAGTTCATTCTCGTATTATAATCAATATACCATTTTGCTGTTAAATAACACATTTTCGTAAAGAATGTGACAATATACATGTACATACAAATGTAAACAAAGACAGACAAGACCCTGATTTGACTTTTTTTTATATCCAGCAAAAAAATAAAAGTGAAAATAAAATGTTTATCTGTTCTACAGGGGCTCTCATATGCAAAGGCAACTATAAACACACAAAATATAATCCGCATCGACAAGGTTCAAATACTAGATGCTCTTTTGCTGAATCAAGTAGTCATTGAAAGCAAGTCAGTTGAAAACAAAAAAAAACACAAGCAGCTGTGCAGTTAAAACATCACAATGCAATTATTTAGACAACTGTTAAAATTCAACATTTACTTTTACACTAGATCTGCACTCCTCAGTTCTATTTATTTCTTTTTTGTTGTTTGTTAATTTTTTGGCCCGATTTACATAAACAAAAATGTTTTTTTCTGACACTTCAACACAAAATTACAATCAATAACATTAGCTCCTGAAAAATAACTGAATAAAATATTTTCAACAAATGAACAGTAGATTTACTCCAATCTGGCATGACCAACTGTAAAGATGACACTGATGATTTTTCTTTTTTTCAGAAAATAAACAAATTTTCAGTTGATGAATAAAGTTGATAAATATTCAACAACTGAATCACATAGCTAAAGAAGGCTGTATAGCTAAAGTGCTAAACAATTTAGAGGTAACTCTTTTTCTATTTTGTATTTTGTATTTTTTGTGTTGAGAGGAAATGTTTATCAAGTCATCAATATGGATGAACTTTCATACTAACACTGAAACTGGCTTTATAAAAGCAAATATTAAACATAGAAGTAACACTCAATGTACATTCAATTAATGTAACCCAATTACCTAAATCAATTTTTTTCACGCTTTTTTCAGATAAAAACTTTTTCTTAGATGGGCAATCTAACAAAAGATATAAATCTTCCCTCAACTCCGCTTTATTAACATTTATCATTACTGTTATTGGAATAACACTACTTTTTGTTACAAAAGCTACATTTGCTTTTCATATCTATTTTACTTTCCTCAAAAAATGTACCACTTCATTATTACATTGCAGAGGGTCTAAAGACCAGGTGAAAACATTCATATGATACTTTCAACCTTCTATTTGTATCATAAATCCAAAATACTTCATGTGATATTAGTATCTTTTTTTCATACAGCCCCATTTTATATCATGCTGATTGAAATATAATAGAGATGTGAATCCATGAAAAGACAACAAACACTAATGGCGCTTGTTTTGACATTTTATCTTAATCTGTACAGGGGAAAATCATGTACATGACTGACATAAATACCATAGAAATTGAAACAGTCATTTGAGCTGTGATTGTGTAGAATTCTCATATTGTGTTTCTCATTCATTGAAATGCTTTCCCAGAGAGGTATATATTTTGTATATAAGTCATGAAAATCAGTAATATAATGTACACTGAGATATATGCTATTTATAATATTCAAACATTTGGTACACATAATTCTAATTCTTTGGAATGCAATAAAACATTAATTTCAATCATTTTCATCACAGATTATTTCTTTCTTACATACATTTCAACTTTGCAGTAACACAGGTCTGAGTAGCTATGACTAACATAAATACAGTGTAGCATAATCCAAACAATGTAAAACCATTCATAAACACCCTTTACTTGATAATCTAAAGAATACAAAGATATTATCTTCATTTTTCAAGGACACACCAACTAAATACCTTGCATATATAGCCATTATTTCATCTCTTAATTCAGAAGCAATCACATTTATATCAAAATATGTTTTCATTTCTTACATTTATTTTTTTTTTTCCAGCATTATGAACATTATTTCAATCTATTCTCTATTCAATACCCAACAGCTGTACAATATATCCTATAACCCATATGAAACATTGTGTAATTAAACTTCAAATGATTGGGAAATGTGTATTTTCACTGAAGACGATGAACAAATAACAAAAAGAGCAACCTTTACAATCATACAGCACTTCAATATTATCATAAACACCAGATTACAATGAAGTTTTTCATCAATTCCCAGCCTATTTCGTTTACCAAAATAAACAACTCATATAGCTCAATCAGCGGAATCAGTATATTACATCAGAGCAAACACTGAAGTGTTCACATTTACACCAACTGGTGTTGGGTCACACCCATCAATGTATGTGATAACACCAGACATACAGTATGCCAACACCACAGTGTTAATAGGCATTGACATGATTGGGAGAAGTAAAAAATGCCTCAAGAACCAAATAGGTTGAAACATATACCAATGTATACATCAGCTGGAGCATATCTCCTGGCTGGAAGGGTTTGGCTTGAATTTGGTTACTTGTGGTGTTTTAACGACACAAATCCCATTCATTCCAATTAAATGAATTCCAATGTCATCTTAATTTGTATTTGAAAAATGATAGTGGTGTATGTTTCACCTCGGGGGCGGGGGGGGGCATAAACAGGTGATGGAGAAATGAAGCTACATTAATGAATGCTGTATAAAGTCACTACTGCATGAATTAAAAAATTACCAATGCATCAGCCATGGCCAACCAAAATGTAACTACTATATCATTCAGTTATTTAATCTTATTACCAGATTAGTTGGAAGTATAAAAATACTTTAATCTTTCATTCTCAACAAATTTAATGCATGGTGCAAGATCAATTTTACACAAGGTCAAATGAAAAAAAAAATATTTCACCTATATTCTTGTACTGATATTATACACTGAATCAGTGGAAATGACCCCTGCGGTTTTTGTCAAGTTTAAAAGAGAGTGAATTAGTAACTCCCAAGCTCCCTTTCCCCACCCTGACCCCTGTACCACCCCTGTATTTCTGAGATACAGGTATGTGGGGGTGGGGAGGGGGAAGGGGGAGGGGACGGGGGAAATTTGGACAGGACATAGAGGTGGACAGAATTTGAAGGGGGTGGTGCGGGGGGAAGAGTAATGATTCATCCGTTGCTTTTTGCCAGATTTCCCCGCGAGGAACGAACGCGACACTTGCGTTAAATGTCTTCCTTCTGCTTGCCACTTCTAATAGTCCTGATGAAATGCCTCATCTTAAAGGAATCTTTGAGATACAAGGGGATGCTGAAAAGTTCATGGTCTAAATATGAAGGAGCTATAATGTAACAGTAACAAAACTAGTAATCTATTAAATGCATCATTTTCTGACACTAATTGCATTGTTTTGTTTCAGGTATCGTGTCTTGCTTTTCTGTTAGAAATTACTTTACATTTGGCAGTTGAGGGTTCCGAAAATGGTCATATTTGGCAGATTTATTATGGTAATGACTTGTTTTCCCATATATGGTTCTAGGTTTTAAGGGTTTCAAATGCTATAAGATCCACCCAGATGTGGTTATCACTGTTGAAAATGGAATTATTGGCTTAAAATGTGGCAGAGAGACTAGAAAGAATCTCAGAAGAGCTTGAAAAGAGCCCAGAAAAATGACTCCTGTCTGGAAGGTCAAGCCTCTGCCATCAAAAATCTGCCACGAATGACCAATTTCAGAAACATAACTTCTTCTTGGTCAGCCTATGAACTTTTCAGTCACCACTCCTAGACCAATCCAGTGTGATACTGAATGGCAAATACCAACCAACCAGCCAACCATTACCGAAGAGTAAATTTCACGACATCATTTCATTCAAAAAGGATTACCGAATCATCCTTGGCTTCATGTTTATCTGTAAGTGCATGTTATCTCTAACTGTCTTAGTCCCAGGAAGTCACAGGCCCATACTAAAAGCAACACAAAAGTTAACCTGTCAGAAAGAGAGGATTAACACTGAATTGTTTCATTGTTGAAACATATACATATGCTTTGAGATGAGCATACATGTATATGGAATGTAACTACGGAAGTGTACAAATTAGTATTCATCCTGGAAACAAGTATTTTGATTGGATATTTAAAATTCATTCTCTAAAATGGGTTTTCTTGTGCAAGATCATACATACAGAAGTCTTCCCCATATGTATGAAAACATAAGTTTACAATCACCAGGAACTTAAAGAAACAAAAAGATTTTACATCATTGGGGACACATTTATCCATCCATCTAGTTGCAATGTTGAAAAGAATCTAGAAAGATGTGATTGAAACAAATATTTCATGGAATGAATGTTGAAGCTACGTTTTCCTGAGTAAAAGTTGTGTATTGACCCTTCCAGTAACACGCTCAGAGCATTGCATGCAATATCTACCAAGTTTTGCTGAAATCTACTGAAAAGGGTTAGGCACCCCTCACATGCTTTCTTGCATCAATTATGTGAGCTGAAGCCTGAAAGCAATGTACATTTTTCACGGACACATACATGTAACTAAAACAATTCAGAGAATGATGTAGTTTTCAATGTGAATACATAATAATATGAAATATATTGTAATTGCTAACACCAAAACCAGGCACTTGATACTCTTTCTGGGCATGCATATAAACCAGTTCTATTTTGAGAATGAGAAATCTCTTCATCCTCCATAGCGTGGGGGGGCGTAGGGTATCTTCTATGAGTATAACAAAAGATGAATACATGTATCTTCATCTATACATTTCTTTAGTTAACGAATAGCTGTAAACCTGAATTATTGCAATTGTATTACATGTATCTTTTGTTGTGCTCTAGAAGCCCCCCAGCTATGGTGCAAGTCACAGTCTCACAACCAAACAGGTCAACAGTAAAACATGCGTCTGATGAAACGAAAAACAGTCACAAGTGCCTGTACATGACAACTGTGGACTGCTACATTTTTTTTTGGGGGGGGGGAGGGGGAGTGAATTAAGAACAATAAAAGTTAATTACAGAGGTAGGTCAGTGCTGACAGATGCCATTATATTGGTTTACCCCATACTTGAATGAAAGGTTCCGATGAGCCAATAGAATCATGGTCGATGTAATGCGGAGTAATTTGTGGGACAGTTGCTTTAATCCTTGCTGTAACTAGCAAGAGTTAGTCATGGGGGATACAATTTCCTCCCTCGCTGGAAAATAGGGAAGTCGGAAGGTGATGTCCAGATTTTAATCCATACGGGGGCCCAGGTTAAATATTATATTCTTTACCCGAGACATAGCTGATAGAAACAACTGCTTGTTATAGGTATATCTTATCAAAACGTTCAATGTATGTCCATGTTAATATTTCAGTGAAGGGGTATAACTGCTGAATAAAGGGAGGGGGCAAGTTTGAAGGGACCCCATGCATCCCCTTGGCTGCCCCACTTCTGATTACTCAAATTGGGATGAATTAAGTGTGTTCCTATCGCCTTCCTTCTGTCAATTTGTTTTCCCTCTATCGTTTTTGCAATTATTTTTCTACAAGGCCTACGAGTGTACTGATTCATCACAAAATTACCAGTCCTAATGCGTTAACCCACGCTTCCTAAAATAAAATCATTATTAATAAAATAATAACTGCATAAAAATAAACATAAATAAATAAATGAATAAATAAATAAGTAAATAAATAAATAAATAAATAAATAAATAAATAAATAAGTAAATAAATAAATAAATAAATAAATAAATAAATAAATAAATAAATAAATACATAAATAAATAAATAAATAAATATAATAAAATAAAATAACTAAAATCACAGAACTTGCAATTACATACACATAATCACAAACTAGTCCTTTATACTCCTGGGATATTTCATTTTGTTATTAAGATGACAAACCCTTCTACGTAGTTTAGAAATAGAAATGAAATGTTTAATGTAATCTTGTAGCTAGATATATCCAGATTTTGTTTGTTCAGATTTCAAATTTCAGTGTCAAAAGACCTTTATTGAATCACTGTTGCATATTTAATATAGCAGTAACCCTGCTTTGTAAGCAATTAACGTAGCCAAGGTTGGCGTTTTTATTTGGGGGCTGGGGATATGAAAATTTGCTGATTTTGAGAGACACAAGATTTAGTGTCCCTCAATACATGCATCTATAAATTTTATGACAAACACCTCTGGATGACACTCATGATGTCAAATAATTAGTGGTAACAATGATTCTGAACATAGGCATAGCCTATGGGGCCATGCCAGCCCTCCCCCCCCCCCCCCCCAATAAAAAAGAGGGTGGAAGTTTAGTCAATGGGTCAACAGTATTTGCATTCTACCCCTACCCCATGTTTTGGAAATGATGAATGAAAGTGTTAGAACTAACACTACTAAACCTCTAGATCTATCATTTTTGTCATTTTACCAAAACTCTCTGATCCCCTCTCTCCCCCTTTACAAAAATCTTGACTATGCCACTGACTTTGTACATCAATTAGTGATAGTCAAATCAAAATGGAAAAGCACACTCTTTGCTTCACAGAATGAAAAGGGGTAAAACCCTCATCCCCCTCCAGAAAATATATAATAATGCACAGCAAACAGCTTTGGTTGTATGTTTTGCAGGACACATAATTGAGCGATTTCTCTTTTATAGTCTGTACTCTGTGTCATTGAATCAATGGACAATGGGTGATTTTCTGCCTGAATTTTGAGACTAGTTATGACTGATTATGGATGAGAAGAAAAGAAGAAACAGCATAACTTAAATTATAACTTGCCATATTTTTTTGAAAGCAGAAATATGCCATCAATGAAGTGTCTAGTTTACTCGTAATCACTCTTAGATATGACGTGGTCTACAATACCGTCAAACTGTCCCCCTAGCATCCCTCGCTCACTTGTTAATGGTGTGTCTTTTAGGGACAAAATGCCCATTTTCCTTATCATGAAGCCATTTTACACCTCAAATGTATCATATCCCTGTTTCTTATTCATCTTCTGATGTGATGTGATGTATAGTGATGTGCTTTGGTGTGACGTGACGTGATGTGACGTGATGTGACGTGGCGTGACGTGGCGTGACATGACATGACATGACGTGACATGACGTGACGTAATGTGATGTGATGTGACGTGATGAGACGTGATGTGATGTGATATACAAAATCTAACCACCCCCCTCCCCAACTCCTCAAGATATTGTAACTAATTTAGCACATCCAATGGATTTAAAGTAGGTCCTGTAAGGATAAGAAACCCTTGGGCAAATTGCAAAGATCTCTAGACATCAAATAGTATCGCAAACATCATGGAGTGGTCCAGTTCTAGTAAATTGGTTGCTTTAGGAAAATGAAGAATGGAAATTGGATGAAGAAATGTAGTTCTCAACAAGTCGGAGATTGTACAAGTAGAGGACCCTCCCCCCCTCAATCCCTCCCCTCACCCCTTCCCTTCTCTTTGACCAACATAACATTGATTGCTTTCAGAGAACAAGAAGGGAACTAACTCTAAAACCTTGAGAACAAAAAGGGCGCTAATGCCATTGAGTTTGTATGGTGTTAACGACCTTCTGCAGTCCTTCTCAAGGGTTTAGAATTAATGTCCTCATTATTGACTGATGTGTAAACTGAACGCAATAAATTTTAGGTTGTTCAAAGATTGGAACATGATCCTAGTTTGAGAGGAGGATTATTTTATTTCATTCTTTATAACAAACAGACAGATACTCAACATAAACAAACACAGACAGTCATGCATATTCAACAGAAACAGCAAAACCACAAAGACTCATCATTGTCGAATACCAGTGTTGTATCTGAGACCACAAGTTCCGAGACTAAGGCCGCCCCAAAACACAACCTTTCCATAGGGTTTGTACAGGTGACTCGGTCCAAGACCGAGACTGAGGCCGCCCCAAAACACAACCTTTCCATAGGGTTTGTACAGGTGACTTGGACCGAGACCGAGGCCACCAGAAATGGTCTCAAACCCGGCCTCGGATACACCACTGTCAAACAGTACATACACACAAGCACACACACAGATTAATGATGTTAGAGAAATAATAAATGAAAGTATGGATGATATCAATACAAATTCAAAGTAGTTAACCTGTTGAAGACGATTTGAATTTTGTGGGACATGGATTTCACATCCAGTCAAGCCAAAAATTGTTGGTACTTGTCTTCAAATGGGTTAAATATTGAACATAAAATACTAAACAGAAATCATGAGTTAGTATTAGTAAAAGAAACAAAAGAATGAAGAGATTGTTATGTAACAAGCATACATAGGCACACAAATCATCTAGAGAAGTAGTGAATTCAAATATTTCAACATCTCAGCATTATACTTTTAATTTATCAAAAGACAATATCACAATGAAAACACATATCTTAAATGCATACAAAAGAGACAAAATGCAAAAACCTTACTGTTTTTTGGCAGAACAGAGTTACGATACCACTACAAAACTCACAAATTCATATAAATTTAAATACGTCTCAAAAAAGTACCAAAAACTTTTCACGACTAATAATATATTACATGCTCTGCAAGATATCTTCAGTTTGAATTTCAAGACCAAAGAGAATATTAACACATCTCAGAATTTGTTAGCATACATGCATTCTACTGTTCTCTGAATAACAGTTTATCATCATTATTACAAGTATCACATTGAAAACTACAACATTTTCTGCATTTTTTTATTTCATCTCGACATATGGGGATGCACAAGTAACCACACTTAACCATCATAAAGAGAATGTTCCTGAAACGTTTTTTTTCTAGGCATGAATTAAGATTCCTGCCTTTCGAGATAACATGCACTTACAGTAACTAGATCGACAGTCAGTCATCTAGAATCCTAATTAACCCAATGGCTCCGAGATTCTGAAAATCCCACAGACTTAACACAGGACACATCCGGTTCCCGGAGCCAATAGGTTAAGATTGGTTGATTATGGCAAGCTGAATGTCATTAATTCCTGCAATTCAACCTTACAGGACAGGAAAACTCCTATAATACACAGTATATTCCAAAGAAAATGCTGTTGTCAATTTGTCATGAAATTTGATTGATATGGAGGAAGGAACAGCCCCAAGCTAGTGGTTCCACAAAAAACAAAATAAAACTCTGTATATGTGTGAAAGAAAACCGTATTATGTTTAAGTGTTTTATGTTTCATTTGTATATATCAATCTTTTCACAGTTCTTGAGCAAAGCATTCATTCTTTTCATTAGTTTTGTATTGGACAGAGTTGCATTTCTGCAAGAATATAAATCAAACACCTTCAAATAAAAAAAAGTGTTATTATCTGCTACACCAGAGTGCAAATATTCAAATATTGTTTTGTTGCATACGTATATCTTTGTAAAGGAATTGTCATTATTGTTCTTATAAGGACTATGTTGTTTATTTTCTTGTACCCAATCATTAGAATGAAACCCATCCCCACCCCATCCCTTCCAAAAAATTAAAAAAAACAATACGGCTCCAATGTTTGTGGTGTCTGTTTTATATAATGAATGAACTATTTGTAAAAGTCGCTCAATTCTAATGAAATAAATTGCAGCAGAAAATTTTTTACTTTGTTTTTGTGTTAAGAACTTGAAAGGCACATAGACACGTTTCATATACAGGTCCTGAGTTGAATTTTGCGCTTTCGACTTTCAACAAAAGTCTGAATTGTTAAAATATGAGTGCCAATGATTTTAAAACATGCAAGTGTTTAGAAGAGTAATACACCAATGCATACCATGTGTGTATCTGATTCTGTTGCACTAATGTTGTAAGCATTGTTCACTTAAAATCACTATTTGCAACAAGCTTAAAGTGAAATACTCGCTTGACGATAATGTGACATTAAATTAATATGAAGCTGAAGAAGAAAGTCTCTTCAAAACAATGAGGTACATTTGAATATTTAACTTAAACAATTAAACTACAGCAGCACAAATTGCTATCAAAATCTACCACGGATAACATCAAAATCTCCACATATTTAGGACTTCAAAACTCAGTAAAATAAAAGTCTGGGCTATTTTTTTGATGAACAAATCCACAATAACATCATAATCTTTTACAACGAGTAAACAAAAATACTTTAAATATGTAGTGAATAATTATGAATATATAATATATATTTATATATATTTATATTGTGTCAAAATAAGTTGAGGCTATAGTTTTTTTCTGTTGACTCTGCTACCACAAAATTTTACAAGATTAATTGCACATGGCACTATAGTATATGAAGAATAGGGAACATGAAATCTTCTCCAGGAGAAATTTCGTTCTCTAATTCACACCAATAATTTTGGCGTATCACACAAGAACTTTCACTCGCACAGCCTGAAATTCATGTAATACGCCACCACAGTACAAATCCACCAATAGAATTAACCAAATACCAAAACCAAATATCAAAACCAATATCGTCACAAACTAAACATATATCGTCCTTTTTACTGCTGTTATCGTCAAAGGGCTACAACTTTCTAAACTTCAAATTCGTCAAGACCAAGAAACCAATACCAATGAACCATTAACCGAATTGGAATAATGTAACGACTAGACTGAATTTTGGTATAAGTAACACACATTCACAATTGTGTACATTTTTTTACAGTCTCTTTGCTAACATATTTGCACTTAATATTTCAACATAAAACAAATTCCACCTGTTACTCAATACAACTCAAATGTCTACTAAACAAATGTACAATTTGTACACTTCCCTCAAAATTAATGTCATGAGACTTCAATCATCTCACAGCTACTACTCAATGACCTTTGACTGCTGAGTGACCTCGTGTCAAAATCTTCCTCCTCTTGGTCTAGCGTCGAGCGATTATAGTCCAGAATGTCACGTCGCGTACTGACGACGATTTCTGAGACGACTGCCTCTCGCGAGCACGAACTGATCTCCTCGCAAGACTGGCTCCGTACACTGGGTTGCAGTTTGGGTCGCTTTTTGTTATTGCACTTTTTCTTGTGGGCATGTGTGGACTCTGAGGATTCGGAGTCACTGGCCTCTGGTGAGCCAAAGTTACATTTGGTTATATATGTCGCGACGCGATCCATCGCGGTGGTGGGCGATTGGTACAGTCTTTGCGCAAGCCCCGACTCGTCCTCGCTATTTCCCGACTCTTTACGCTTTTGCCAGACAATGTTCTCGCCCCGACTGCTCGGACTATCGTCGTTCTTGAGTTGAGGGAATGAAAATGGATTCCAACCGGAGGGGAGGACTTGGGCCGTCTCGACCGCGTCAGATTGACCCTTGTTTGACCTTTGACGCGATTCCGTTTTGGGGAGGCCACAGCTGCCAGCGCTGCTGACCCCACTGATCTGAAGATCTGGGGAGATTCCTGAACTAACGGAACTCCGTCGGTCGAGAACGGAACTTGCAGCACTGTCCAAAGCTGGGGATGCGCTTGTGCTTAAACTGAGATCACTGGTAATGGATTGTCCACTCGTCTGTCGCGAAAAAAATGGATTGGAAACATTACTACCGGCACTGAGTGTAGTAGACGACGCGCAGGGGGGTGGGGAGGTTTGTGGCCCAAAAGTGGGTTTTGTCGGCAAGTTCAGTTTTGGATGGTCCCTATTCGGTGCAGCACTTGTGCTGCTACTGGGCGATGTGTGGGATTCACTGTTATTTATCCTGGAACGTCCAAATTGAAAACCAACAGATGTTTGGCTTGGTGACCGTCGCTGACTTCTACTTGTCGTTGATGGGGATGATGGGGTGACTGGAGTGGCAGAAGCGGCAAGCGTTTCGGACTCTATCGATCTATCCCTGCGTGCCTCCGCACTAACAGTCTCAGAATTTGAAACCAGACCTTCTAATGTCAGTTTGGGTCTGTCGGGTCTGCAACCTTCGGGCTGCACTTTCTGAGTATTAGCACTGCTTCCCGACTGCTGAGCTTGGAATTTAGCGCAAGCCTCTACGAAGGGATTATGATTGCGAACTTCCGGCGAATGAACGCTCAGATGGCTCGTGCCCCAGGCCAGCTGCTCCAGAAGACCTGACGGACTGTTACAAAGTGATCGTGGCTTTTTCGAGTCGCCCGGCGAGTCCAGATACACTGGCCCCAGAAGGGACACCTTTTTTCACATCGAGACCCGAAGGCCTTTGCAACGTCCTACTAGGCGGGTTTTTCAAGTCCAGCGTTAAATGGCTGGTTGACCGTTTCTCGTGCGTCAGCGTCTGCGTGCCCACATCGGTCAGCGCATCCCGACTCATCGAACGCTTCATCGACTTGGAATCTGAGGTAGGTGTGGTCGTGGTATCAGCGAACGAAACTCGGGGAAGGGTCCTGCTCAACCGGGGGCTGGCCTTTCCCGGCATGTATGAACATTTTAGAGGCAGGGTCAAGTTCTCTAAACTCAGTTTTCTGGCACTTGGCCGGAGCGGCACGAAAGGTGGTTCCGCGCATTTCGGAACGCCCGTCGATGGCAAATCCTTGGCACTGGAGGATTCCGTTTTTGCGGCATCACTGGAAGAGGATTCCGAACTGCCAGCTGCATCAATTTTACTTGTCGATGCCGATCTTTTCTCTTTCCTCTCTAGCCACAGCGGGTCTTCTTTCGGGGACTGGGCTGGCTGCGGCTGGACCAGGACTGGCAATCCATGCCGTCGCCTCAACGTCTTCTCGTACTCCAACAGCTGACCGAGGAAGTTGAAGTTTGGTGAAATAGTGGCTCTCTTTTCTTTGACGTACCTGGCAGAAAAAAAAAGAATATTGGAGTCTAATGAGTAAAATGTACAGTGCTTAATTCATTCAAGATCAAGTACACTAGCTCAAGGGTCTATGGAAATGTATATCATAGCAAAAACAATTTACCTTCGACAGGTTAAAAATGGGGTATGTAAATTGTCTCCTTCCCTATCTATAATAAAATTAGCAATAATGTTACCAGTCCATAAACTGCAGATACATGGGTACATCGAAAGTCAGTGAGTGCATAAAAGCGGTTTTGAAATTTGCAAGAACTGACACTCTTGCTTGTATGTAACTTAATGTAATCTGAGACTCTGCAATTTATCAGAAAGATCATCAAATCATTATTGTCTTTTGCATAATACATGTACTTGCAGATGTTTTTAGAATTGCAATTTTGTGTCATTAGTATCTTTGGTGCTTGGTCATTACATTTTATATCTAATTTGTATGAATCAAGTTCTACGATATATATTCAAAAGATTGGATTTATGATCAATAATTCCAATCCTACACATCACATGATAAACTGCCCCAACCTTCTTCCCCAAATCCAGCACTTAAACACCACATAAATCCTTGCTATCATTGATCCTGCATTGAAAAGACACCCCTCAAATAATTTCCTCAAAAAGCATCCTCGTTGCCCACTTGACCCCACTGAGTCATTGGCCTGGAAATAGAACTCCTGACCCGAAATTTTACATCCCATTCCCCTCATCTTAGTTTGTGCCATCACAAAGACATCCGTAACAAGAAAACTAATTACATCCTAGGCCTAAATTACCACCTTGTGAGTCTTTAGCCTTGACACTTTTTTTTTGCTTATCAACGAATTTCAATATTAATCATTCTCGACAAACAAGGGCATGCTTTCTCTTGGATCGTCTCCATGGCGTGACAAATTAACTCCTGCTGAGCATTCACGTCACAGGCTCGAGGTGTGATCCTGTGGCTTTGACGGTGATGTAATAGCTATTGGACCCTGGGAATCAGAATATATTTGGAGCTAGGTTGGTTGAGTTGCAATTAACATGATATTGTCTCAATGCCAATGATGATTTCATTCTTATTATTTTCTCGCTTTGGAAAGAGAAGCTCGAGGGAGACCACGAGATCCAATGGATTGATGTCACCAAGGAGGTACACACAAATGAGATTTGGAAAATGTATCAGAATGGCCTATAATGGAAAAAGTGGCGGTCCACCGGTAGCGTACCTGCTGGGAGCAGATGGCATGTGAAGAATCATCTTGCTTAAGACCCTCCTCACAATTCTCATTGATAAATTCCATTCTTACAGTATGTTTTCTTTTTTCTGGTTGTTGTTTGGGGTGGGTGGTAGTCCTTTTTTTGGGGGGGGCGGGGTAGTTGTGTCCCAGAACCGGACTATGTATGCATCATTCATATCTTCCTCCCAACTTTCATTGATAAATTCAATTCTTTGAGTGTGTGTTTTTTTTTCAGTTGTTGTTTGGGCTGGGTAGTTGTCTGTGGGAGGGGGGGGGGGGAGGGGCGTGTAGAGTGTATGACTTACTTGTAGGCATCATCCACGTTCATATTGAGGTATCTCATGATGTAGGCAATGGCGACAGTTGGAGAACGGGAGATCCCAGCCAAACAATGTACGATAACGCTGCCATTGGCGGATCTTACTTTATCTGGAAAAACAAAACAAAAAATGGTACATAAATTTTAAAAAGAAAAGAATTCTAAATACATGTACTTGATAAATTGATTTTTCACTGTAGACATAGCATTTAAGTGTTAAGTACATGTAACAATGTGGTCATTTAATCCAATGGAACCTGAAGCTCCAAAATAACTCTAATTAACATAAATTTTCCCCTTCATTTCACAGTACTTGGGTGAGATTGTTTGTTTGTTTGTTTGTTTGTTTGTTGATTTGTGTGACTGTTTGATTAGTTGTTCGTTTCGTTCTGTTCAGTGGTAACTACCATACATATCATCACACTGTATCAGGAAGTACAGCATCATAAGAATTTAACCAACTCCTTCCCACAGTTAGAATTTGCCACAAATTTCACACACAGTCGACCCTCGTCCAGGAAGTGATGGGTTAACGTCTAAACTATCTGTGGTGAGATGTTTTCCGCCAGTCGGCAGTTTCGAGAGAACGTTGTGTTCTTAGTCATATGGTCTGCTAATGCCAGTTCTCAAATCCTCCCGTTGTATTCTATCCAGTCTACTGCCAAAATTCATCAAGCCGCTCGTCTGATTTAAAAATGTGTGACAGTTCTATTTTGGGGGTATTTCAGTGTGAAATGTACAATGACAGACATGATAGGGTAGAAAAGCACAACCAGTGTTATTTTTTTTTTGGGGGGGGGGGTGTCAGGGTGGGGGAGTAAGAAGTGATTTGGAATAAGTGACAGAAATACCATGTCATCAACATAATCAGAAAAAAAATTAAAATGTAGGTGGACACATTGGGTGAGCATGCAGTAAGTTACACCAAACATTAGAGCAAAGTCAGAGTAGCACCTGCCTTTTCTAAAATTCCCCCCCCCCTTGCGATCATTTAATCATCCCCAAAATTATTAAATGATACACCACTGTGACACAGCAAATTTCAAGTTAATTTCAGGTAGTGCAACTGCACAAATAAACCAGCCACAAAAAAAATTGAATTAGATGAAAAGCGGTTTGAGCATTTTGAACAAGTTACCTTTTTAAAAAAATTTGTAAACATGACACACCTGATTAAATTAAGACTCATACTGTAATCAAAAGTCTCAAGGGATATCAAACAAACACCCGCATTATCATATTTGGGATTTTATTATCTTCGATTCTATCACAAGATCATACCTAGAATTTTAACATTTACAATTTTACATGAAACTGATGAAAGTCAGTGAAAGTTTTACAGACACAGTGATGAAATCCCTCAGGTGTTTTTTTTCCTTGTTCAATTTAGTAATAGAATTCAAGTCTAAATTTCATTGTTTAGTCCAAGGTGATGATTCTAACACAAACTTAAAAACTTGTGTGACTGGTTTTGAAGAATTAACACTGATACTTGGTAAGAATTCATACTTTGATCAGCTCTGAATGATTTTGGGAAATACAGTCAGGACGCTGACTTCACCTTTAGAAGATTCGAGCGCACGATTAGTTGGAAACAACTTTTAAGAGGGGAAAAAGAAAAAGCAGGACCCTCGACGGCTCAAAATAGGAATTTGCCTGTGCGTAATTGTACGATTCATGCCAGCGTGATATGACGCATCATATATCCTATATCAGATTAAGGAATGAAAGTGCCGACCAGAGTCACGCGAGGAAGGGGATGATGTAGCAATCGCTGACCCAATGCCAACTCATGCACAGATATAGCTCCACCAGTTTAACCCTTTGCTCATCAAAGTACAAGA
>JZLH01S0036790.1:51949-79725 GCA_001188425.1 Eucidaris tribuloides
AAATAATCATAATTTCTTCTGAAGTCGGGGAAAATCATTTATTCAACTAAGCATTTTAAAGGTGACGCTTGATGGGACTCGCTGGTAAATTGGAATATGATTTTTTCAAGCTTTCGATATGTTAATGTAATCATGGAATTCTAGAGTTTTTTCCTTGGCTTTATTGAAAGTCATGGGAAAAAGTCCAGGGAAATTTTGAAAAATGTGTAATTTGTATAACCCTGAATGTGTAAAGTTTCAAAGGTTGGGGGGGGGGGGGTATAACAGTATTGAATTTTAAATTTTGTAATCTTGGAGTTTGTGCATAATTTTAGCTGAAATCAATTTGACAATATTATAATAAATTCCATTTAATATCCTATTTCAGAAATTTATCAACCATACCCGATACTGTAACCTCAAGTTCAGTACGACAGAGTTGCATATTATTTTGCTTATAATGGAAAGAAGCCCCAACATGAAACGTCATCAAATTGCAGGCATTAGTCATACACAAAAACTTTTGTTATTGTCCATTTGGTAAATTAGATAAGGCACTTTTGGCAGAAATAATATAGTCGAGAATTTACAATCTCTGGCCACAAAGTGGAGTTTTACGTGCTTTCTAAAATAGGTTTTTTGCATTGGGTTTCAAGTGTGCAGGGCTTTTTAACAACATCGTAGCCGCTGGGTGATATAATTTTGCCAACTATGTAGAAATGAAATACAATAGAATGCAGTAATGCGTCCCAAATATGGATATTATTCACATAACGTTTAAGTTTTTAACTGGTGTTTTTTTTTTCAAAATTTGTAAGGATTTTCTTTTCATATTGTCCAATATCTGAAGTTTTTTAACATGTTTGAAAAATAGTTTAAGATATTAGATCTGACTATAATTTATTTGAAATGTTTTTTTGGCCAATTGTAAATTGCCAGTGTTATATTTTGTTATCACTACCAGTAATAATTCCATGCACTGTCAATAGTTATTTGAATATATTGGAAGAAAGCCATACATAGTAGCTTGTTGGCAAAATGCTTAAATATGTACAATGTGTGGCCTTGTAGTATTACACAAGAAAAGCAATCTACATTTATCAGCATTTTCCCCGAAATGATAACCAAAAATAATAATATAATTTTATCTTGTTTTTTTACTCTGAGCTCTAACAAATAATTAGCAGTAAATTGTATTTGGGCGCCTATTATGTGAATATTTTAATTGAAAAAATAAATTTATCACACAATAACACAATTTTTCTTGTTTAAGGCTGCGCAATTATTGTTTACCAAAAAGCAGTGTTGAAAGCATACAGTAAACAGTTATTTTGGTGAAAATGTTGCTAATGTTGAAAATTTTTCACTGTTATGTGTAAATGCCATTTATTCAACTTAAGTTTGTGTTGTCTGTCCGTAGTGTTAAGTTTGGATTATAATATTTTTTAAATTGATAAATTGCAACCGAAGATTCATCTTTAAACGCAATGATTTTCATTCTGTCTTTTCTATTTTTTTTTATTTTTCAGTGGCTTTGCAATCGTATTTGCCAGTTCCTGTTTTTCCCCATCAATGTGCGGAGTCCCAGAACACGTGCCCCCATTGCCCCGCCCGTGCCCCCCCTCCTTCCCAGCCGTCTCCCCCAGTTCCAAGACGGGGCCCCCACTCGAGTCCCTTGTTTTGCTTCTACTTCGGCTCACAGCAGGTAGGTCCAATTTCAGATTGCTCCTTTTGCTAAATAATTTTTTTGAACATCTTTTAAAAATTGTTAATACATGTTCCCGCAAAAATGATGTTAGGTTTGTTTGAAAATTATAAAATGGTCTCTGGTGTTTCCCTTTTTTTTGGGGGGGGGGTGGGGGGTGGGTGGGGGGTTGGTTTTCTGCCTTCGTTAATCCATTGAAGTTGGTTGAATTTTTGCCTTCGCCAAACTGCATTTTCTAGAACCTTCGTTGATGAAGATAATTCTTGGGCCTAGACTTGCAAACAGGTCAAAATGAATACTTGGTCTAATGCCTGAAATGAGGAGTTATTAACACGTACAAACTCCCTATGGCATTAATTTGCCCTTTCCCTTTCTTAATGGGTTTTAAGAGGATGTAACGCCCTGTAATCATTTTGCAACTGATATACTGGTAACAAATACAAAAAATGTAAATGGTTGTAACATCAAAGAACATGTTAAGCTTGTAAAAGTCAGTTCCATCATGCTAAGTTAGTTGATAATAAGGTCAAAGATATTGTCCGATACTGGACTTTGCAAGGAATTCCCGCAAAAACCAAGAAAAAGAGGAAATGCTAAAAAATACTCAATGAAAATAATTTGAACAGAATCAAGAAGCATGAGGGGGAAATTACTTCTTTTCAAAGCATTTTTTTATTTTTTTTGGGAAGGGAGGGATAGTTAGTTTTTGAATATTAATGAAGACAAATTCTTGCCAGATTTGAGAATGTCTTCATTATATTCAACTTACTATCCCTCCCCTTCCAAAAAAACACACCAAATGTTGAAAGAGTAATTTCCCCCCTCATGCTTCTGGCATTTTGTCAATTCATTTTCTGTTGAGTATTTTTTAGCATTCTCCTCTTTTTTCTTGGTTTGGGGGGGGGAGGGGGGGGTACGAATCCTTGCAAAGTTCAGTATCGAAAATTATTTTGACCTTATATTCACCTAACTTAGCATGATGAAACTGACTACAAGTACATGTTCATGATGTACATGTTTGTTATTTGTTACAGTTATTATCAATTGAAAATGATACAGGCATTACAGTACCTCTAAAACCCGTTAAGAAGGGAAAATGCACCAATGCCATAGAGTTTGTACAGTGTTTAAATAAACTCCTCCTTTTCAAGGCATTAGAGCCAATGTACTCATTTTGACCCATTTGAAGTCTAGGCAAGAGATAGGCCTACATGTATCTCATCACGAGGTCTATGGAAATGCATGTAAAAAAAAAAAAACAAAATAAAGCAAAAATCAAAACCACCTTCAATGGATTAAACTGAAGGCAAAACACCCCCCCCACCCCAACCCCCCCCCCCGCAAAAAACCGAAACACACAAGAGACCATATTTAAATTTTCCAAACAACTCAACCATCATTTTGTGGACATGTTTAAGGCTAATGACACTTGATTATGAGTTTCCCATCACATTTTTTTCAGCCCATAATGAGGGAACTATTTCATTATTCATTATTCATTACACTACAGGATTTCATTATTTTAACTTTTTTACAAACACTTAAATGCTTTTTTGGTCATTCCATTTGCACATTTCCAGTTTCTAACAGTTCTAACCCAAAATCTGTACAGTGGAACCCTTTTGATGGACTATAGACCAACAGACGATCTTGAAACGAAATACAAACAATATTGGGTCTATTTTTAAACTCATTTCCCACCAAAACTTCCAAAATCAACCGAAAAGGTGAGGCTTGAAAAGAATTTTTCGAAATATTGAATTATTCTCAGATTTTCGGCCGCTAACGCGGCCCAAAAATCATAACGATATTCAACATTTTTTTAGCAAGATCATCTGAAATTGACCTACCTGCTGTGAGCCGAGGTAGAGGAACCCAAGGACTCGAGTGGGCCCCGTCTTGGAGACCGGGAGGCAGGGCTGGGAGAGGGGAGCACGGGCGGGGCAATGGGGGCGATTCTGGGACTCGCACAGGATGGGGAAACAGGACTGGAACGATGCAAAGCCACCTGAAAAAATAAATAAAAAGAAAAGGAGAATGAAAATATTGCGTAAAGAAGAACCTAGCTACAGTTAACTGAAATTTATCAATTAAAAATAAATATTAATCCAAAAACATGCACAGACAGAGAGTGACAGATACACAAAATTGATACATACAGTATAGGCATACACACAGTGTTACGAATTTCACATCAAGCACGTTTTCACCAAATAATGTATGTTTTTAACAATGTGGTATTCAAAAAGGAACAAATGCAGCTACAGAAATGTGTACTTTGTGAATAAATTTATTTTTCATAACATGTTCACATAATAGGCAATACAATTTACTGTAATTATTGTAGCTCAGAGTAAAACAAGATAAACTATATTATTTGTTTTTCAGAAATTTGATAAATGTAGATGCTTTTCTTGTGTATACATGTACTACAGGCAGCACACAGGTACATATTAAAGCATTTGCAACAGTACTACTGTATGCTTCTTTCCTATTTAGAAGCAAAAACAATGACAGTGACATGAAGTTATACTGAAGACTACAAATAGAAACACTGCATTTTACAATTGCCAAAAACATTCCAATAAATTTATATCAGTCTAATAATCTTAACTATTTTCAAATGTTAAAAACTTTAGTATTGAGACAATATGACACAAAATCCTACACATTTTGAAAAAACAGAGTTCAAAACATTAAATGTTTGTGACATAATATCCATATTTGGACTGCATACTGCATCTATTGTATTCATCTACGTATGTTGAATTATATCACCCCAGGTACGATGTTTGTAAAAGCTTGCAGACTTGAACCCAATACAAACCTATTTTTAGAAAGCACGTAACTCACTTTGTGCCAGAGATTGTAATCTCGACTATATTTATTCTGCAAAAGTGCTTATCTATTTTACCAAATGCAAATACAAAAGTTTGTGTATGACAATGCTGAATTTTGATGACGTTCTGTTGGGACCTCTTTCCATTATGAGCCAAAATAAATATGCAACTCTTGATCTGGTACTGTTATCTTTGAGGTACAGTATGGTATGGTGATATAATTTCTGAAATAAGGTATTAAATGGAATTATATAATGTGTGTCACGTGCGATCCGACATTATTCAAATCGAGACGATTGCAATTAGCAGACTAAATAAAACAACTTACAGGACACACTCAACTAGGTTAAACTTATAATCTGTATAACATTTATTGTAGCTGATTGGCTGATCATAACAACAACAACAACATCCCATGTTCCCATAGCATGAATTAGATCAATTAAGTACTTCAACCATCAAAAGAAAAATCAGTGATTACAGAGTCATTGACAAAGTTCACGCGTCGGACACCGAAACGTTACTGCTGAAATGCGACACCAGCTGCCTCGTGACGTACGTACTGTAGAATACACGCATTGTACAACCGTCCATCGCCGCTGAGACCCGACTCCATTGTTATCGCCGCCGCGTAGACAAACCACTGGATGTCCGAATGTCGTCTATACGCAAGATACGCCACTCTATAGATGTATCACTGTCCGATCTCTCTGCCTGGCGTAACAGGTTGACCAAGTTCTCGCTTGCACAACTGTCATTATAGCATTGCTTTTCCGAGCAAATCCCGTCGGTAGTTAATTACGTTCACCGGCCACGAAACCGTCTCGCCAATTTTCCCCGCAGATCGGCCATAATCGAGACATCTGTGTTTAACAATTTGCCTTCTCCATACTCTCGACCGCCATGCCTTCCCCCATACAGCGTCTGCCTACCCCTCCAAACTACATGTAGTCTCTCGATTGCGAAATCCTGATCCTCCTGGTTACATAAAAAAAAATAACCTGCCCTCTGCGGCACAGTCATTACAGTGCTCACCTATACATGTAATACTAAACTAATAGCTCTATAGTTCTAATGTGACAATGTGTAAGAATTTATTTCAGCTAAAATTTATGCAACTCCACAGATTACAAAATTAAAATCTAATACTGTATACCCCCCCCCCCCAACCACCACCTTCGACATACTGTACACAATTCAGGGTTCATACACTTACACATTTTCAAAATTCCCTGACTTTTCCATGACTTTCCATAGCAGAAAACTCTAGATTCCATGACCATTATTACATATCGAAAGCTTAAAAAAATACAACATCATATATGCAATACCAGCGTGCTCCCAATCAAGGGTCACTTTTAAAATGTCTTGAATACATGATTTTCCCTGACTTTCCAGAAGAAATTGATGAATTCCCTGACTTTCCCTGACTTTTTGCTTCTGGAAAAAGTATTTTTGAATTCCCTGACTTTCCAGAAGTTCCCTGACCCATACGTAACCTGACAATTTTTGTGATCAATACAAACAAGGTAGGGTAAAATTTGCTGTTTACTGGATGTAATATTTTATACAGGAGTTGTCTGAGAATGTCTTCATTATATTCAACTTACTATCCCTCCCCTTCCAAAAAAAATAAACAAATGTTGAAAGAGTAATTTTCCCCCTCATGCTTCTGGCATTTTGTCAATTCATTTTCTATTGAGTATTTTTTAGCATTCTCCTCTTTTTTCTTGGTTTGGAATCCTTGCAAAGTTCAGTATCGACAATTATTTTGACCTTATATTCACCTAACTTAGCATGATGAAACTGACTACAAGTACATGTTCATGATGTACAACCAATGTACATTTTTGTTATTTGTTACAGTTATTATCAGTTGAAAATGATACAGGCATTACAGTACCTCTAAAACCCATTAAGAAGGGAAAAGGCACTAATGCCATAGAGTTTGTACAGTGTTTAAATAAACTCCTCCTTTTCAAGGCATTAGAGCCAATGTACTCATTTTGACCTGTTTGAAGTCTAGGCAAGAGATATCTCATCACGAGGTCTATGGGAAATGCATTTTGAAGCAAAATCAAACCACCTTCAATGGATAACGAAGCAGAACACCCCACCCACCCACCCCCCCCCCAAAAAAAAAGGAAACACACAGAGACCATATTAATTTTCAACAACTCAACATCATTTTTTGGACATGTTTAACCAATTTTTAAAGATGTTCAAAAAAATATTTAGCAAGAGCATCTGAAATTGACCTACCTGCTGTGAGCCGAGGTAGAGGAACCCAAGGACTCGAGTGGGCCCCGTCTTGGAGACCGGGAGACAGGGCTGGGAGAGGGGGGCACGGGCGGGGCAATGGGGGCGATTCTGGGACTCGCACAGGATGGGGAAACAGGACTGGAACGATGCAAAGCCACCTGAAAAAAATAAAAAATAAAATAGAAAGACAGAATGAAAACATTGCGTAAAGATGAATCTGGTTGCATTTATCAATTAAAAATATATAATCCAAAACTTACACTAGACAGACACACAAAAACATACAGTTGATATAATGGGCATACACATAACAGTGAAATTTCACATAGCACATTTTCACCAAATACTGTACTGTATGTTTCACACTGTGGTAAACAATAATTGCAGCTACAGAAATGTGTATTGTGTATAAATTTATTTTTCATAAAATATTCACATAATAGGCAATACAATTTACTGTAATTATTGTAGCTCAGAGTAAAACAAGATAAATTATATTATTTTTGTTATTCATTTCAGAAATGTGATAAATGTAGATGCTTTTCTTGTGTATACTACAGCACACATGTACATATTAAAGCATTTGCAACAGTACTACTGTATGCTTCTTTCCAATTTAGATGCAAAAACAATGACAGTGACATGAAGTTATACTGTAGACTACAAATAGAAACACTGCATTTTACAATTGCCAAAAACATTCCAATAAATTTATGTCAGTCTAATAATCTTAACTATTTTCAAATGTTAAAAACTTCAGTATTGAGACAATATGAAAGAAAATCCTACAAATTTTGAAAAAAAAAACACAGTTCAAAACATTAAACGTATGTGACATAATATCCATATTTGGACTGCATACTGCATCTATTGTATTCATCTACATACGTTGAATTATATCACCCCAGGTACGATGTTTGTAAAAGCTGCACACTTGAACCCAATGCAAACCTATTTTTAGAAAGCACGTAACTCACTTTGTGCCAGAGATTGTAATCTCGACTATATTTATTCTGCAAAAGTGCTTATCTATTTTACCAAATGGAAATACAAAAGTTTGTGTATGACAATGCTGAATTTTGATGACGTTCTGTTGGGACCTCTTTCCATTATAAGCCAAAATAAATATGCAACTCTTGATCTGGTACTGTTATCTTTGAGGTACAGTATGGTATGGTGATATAATTTCTGAAATAAGGTATTAAATGGAATTATATAATATGTCAAAATTGATTTCAGCTAAAATTTATGCAACTCCACAGATTACAAAATTAAAATCTAATACTGTATACCCCCCCCCCCCCACCTTTGACATACTGTACACAATTCAGGGTTCATACACTTACACATTTTCAAAATTCCCTGACTTTTCCATGACTTTCAATAGCAGAAAACTCTAGATTCCATGACCATTATTACATATCGAAAGCTTGAAAAAAAAATCATATTCGCAATACCAGCGAGCTCCCAATCAAGGGTCACCTTTAAAATGTCTAGTTGAATAAATGATTTTCCCCGACTTTCCAGAAGAAATTAATGAATTCCCTGACTTTCCCTGACTTTTTGCTTCTGGAAAAAGTATTTTTGAATTCCCTGATTTTCCAGAAATTCTCTGACCCATATGAACCCTGACAATTTATGTGATCAATACAAACAAGGTATGAAATGAAAATGAACAAAATAGAAGAGGTGCATATGGTTATAACAGACAAAACAAACTCATCATTTTTTATTACTTTGACAAGTATAATTTCACAACGAAATATTTTGGGAAGTTATTCCAATAGCTGATGACTACTAGAATTGAGGTGATGCACCATTTTGTGAAAATAAAGTTCTGTGAGTCCTGAATAACACAAGGAAGTGCAAACAATGGCCATGATCAGGCCATGCATGATTCATAATGTTTCACACTTGGGGAAAAAAACACATCGAAGTTGATGCCAAGAATTTTCTACAACATGCAATATTCCAGTTATAGATGTCATAGCTACTACTACTAGTCGCTCGGCTAGAAGAATCCCTTATCCACAATTTTTGTTTCAGAATTTAGAACAATTACAAGACTTGCAAACCCCACAGACCACACCAATCCTGTATCAGCCCATCCTGTCAATTGTAGTGTACATGTATATCACCAAGTAATAAATGATCAAACAATTTTTAAGTATAATTGACATGATTGGAAAAGTGAAAAATTCCTCAAGAACCAAATAGGTTGAAACATGTACCAATGTATACACCAGCTGGATTGTACCTCTGGCAGGAAGGATTTGTCTTGAATTTGGTTCCTTGTGGAGAAACAACCATTCATAATACCTGCATTGAATTAATATGGTGCCCTGACATAAATTGATCCATAACAAAGCTTCACAACAAATTTGCCTGTCACCAAGAGATGCCGATCGTGACCGTTTAAAAAAACTACACATTTGAGCATGAAATTTAGACAGCAGAAACTTAATTCTAGAGTATTTTTATCCCACAGTAAGGACTTCTTCTAATCATATTTCCCTTCGATTTGACAAAGTTTTCTGCATTCAATTCGGTATACATTTACCAAACAAAAAATAAACATCAATGGAAGGAGAATAAAACTAGAAAAGTTGAATCAACACGACTAAAAACAAAGCCCATCCGTTGGCCCTGCTACGTCTAGGACGAAAAACGTTCTACGATCGCTTTTTCTTACCGCCAGCGGCGACTGCCTTTCTCTCTACTTGGATTACCATCCTAGGCATATAAAAATCCACAACTATACGTCCATCCAGATCGGAAGGGTATTCACAACTGATGCTAGGCTAGCTACGGACGAACAGACGGACAGCTCTCCTGATCTCCCTAGCAGCACCGGGAGAGAGGGTTTTTCGTCAACAAGGCAACGCGAATTAATGAACAGTCACTATAGCGAGGCTGAGCGCAAATGTATTGTCCCTGCGTACAGTCACGACGTGATGAATATGACTGTGCCTTCAGAATTCACAGGGACTGCCCATCCATATAGGGCTTATCACATAAAACTTTGCTCAAGAGACTTCCCCTAACACACACACACACACACACACACACACACACACATTGTATACACACATGTATACTCATTCACTATACACACTTATGATAAGGACCACTGACAGAGCTTCAGGACTGCCCTTGCATGAGTCATCAACGGAACTGACCAATCACAGCGCAGCATGATGATGTCACCCAGTGACCAACCAATCTCCCATTTCCCTTACTTGTACTGGCACACACTGTCTCTCACACAGTCAGTGGTGTAGCCCTGTGTGTACACAAGGTACAGTCATACACACATACAGGCACTGCCAACAGCTCATACACATTGATGCTACAAGCTACATGTAGGTCCATGATGTAGGAAAGCTTGCGTGTACATGTAGCTATCTCTTGCACATTTGCCTCTATTTGTCAACAGATATGTTCCTTTTCCCTCTCAATCCTCTCAATGACCTATCATTACTAATTGATCTGCGACTATCAACCTAGCCTTTTTTTCCTTGACCTTTACGCATGGAAATATTAAATATCTATGCAAAAGCATTAGCAATAATGAATATTAAAATATATTATATTTTTTGTAATATATTGTAGGCTATATCTCAGAAGATGTAGAAATAGATTTCTATGTAATTACCTGCATGAATGAATTAGTGGTAATAATATCATTTGTTTTTTAATTGAACAAGCCATCCACCACACTTTTGCACAGTGATATCAACGTAATGTAGCCCTGGTCTCAATTCATGTAGGCCTACATGTAATTATTTTCAGCTTTAACTCTTCTTCTCCTTCTACTATCTCTTCTTCTCACCGATCTGGGAAGTACAATTTTGATCTTCAGATGAAAACACAAAAAAAAATCTTACCAAAAGTGAATAAATTGTGAGAGAAATGTTGTGTTCAGTTAACCAAAATAAATTTCATCATCAGTTTGTTCATTGTACTTCATTTTCTGGGCCTGGATTCAAAGGTTTAGTTAATAAACTGTGTTTGAATGTTTATGCCATTTATGCCATATATTTCTTGTATGTTGCATGTCATTGTTGATGGCTGGTGTGGAATTGTGGTTAAAATTTAGTACTCTTTAAATTCATGAATAACAAAGTTTGCAGTGCCCCAAGAATTGAAACAAAAAGCTTTGTATGCCATATATATGTCTCAGTGGTTTAAATTATCTATAAAATAATACTTTGCCCTGTTTTTTTTAAATCATTACTTCATTTTGGGCAATTAAAAATAACAGTTTGTGTGGAGCCCTGGTTTGTGTATAACTGTATATGCTTCATTATTTCTCCATGTTGGATTCAGTATTGTTTCATCACTGGTTAATTTTGGTCAAGTGACTGATCATACAAACAAAGTGAGCACTCTGCAACATAGACGTCACTAGCTGCACTTTGACCATGTCAAGAAAAATGCTACTTTTCTTTTTTTTTTTACTTTGTTTGAAAATAATGTAGGCCCTACATTTTCCCAATCAACATAACCACAAATAGACATAACAAATTATTATTTAACTATCACATATCTATGTTAAACCTATGAGAATGAGAAAACCTGAAAATACAATGAGCAAAAGCTAATTTTGTGAATATGTAGAAAATGATACACCTCATTCTGTCTAAATAATTAAGACCTACTATAACCAATTATGAATCCATATTCACCAAACACTGCACTTAATAAAAAAATAGGTCTAGATAAATAACTAACTAAATAAATATACAACTAAATAAATAATTAAATATATACAAATAAGTGAATAAAAATGAATAAGTCAATAAATAACATACATGAATATAAATGAATGAATAAATAAATGAATAAATAGATAAACAAATAAATAAATGAATTCGAATACTTAGAACATCAGGTGAGAATATAAAAAAAAAAAACAACTTTTGAGGCCATTGACATCTACAAACTGTATTACATTACATTCCTTCTCACTGCTCGAGCTCATCCAATCAACCCAGAACAAGTGTAGACTGGCTTGCACAAGATTCAGTCATCCCTGCCACCTTGTCAGGATGATGAAATTCTAAATCTGAGCGGATGATGTCATCCCTCCACGTTATCGACTCAGCGTCACACTCAAATGTAAAATCGGGAATCTCTCCATTAAAACAGGCCATTACACAATTCGGTGATAAATTGTGTCATCTTGGAGCTGGGAGTTATAAGGTTGCCATGGTAACCTTTTTGCTAAGATCAACGTCTTTCCAATCTGAAGTCACCTTCATTAATTTGGAAGCCAACGGAAAGAATTCATCAGGCAAAATCAAAAAGATTCACAATTATAAATTCCCATCAGAAGTACTTTGTAGGTGTATAGTAATAATAATGTACAACTACTAGTATGAACATGCAGCTGCATGCTAACCTTTTCACCATTAGGACAAGAAACTCCCAAGAATTTGCAGGTGATATTAATAGTATGTAACCTTTAAATATGTTACCACGATCATAATATTATAGGTTAGTGACATGATTGGGAACACATGAAAATGCCTCAAGAACCATATGGGTTGAAATATATACCAACTATACACCAGCTGGAAATACTGTATTTAATTTGTTTACTTAAGGAGAATCAAGAATGAGTATACCAGTATTTTATTTTATCCATGTCCGAATATAAATAGATACCACAGAAATCTATAACAGATTTGAATGTCACAAGGGATATTGACAAGTGTTCTTTTAGAATTTGAGTCAATGTTTGACCACAAGATTTCTACAGTAAAATCCTTGCATAGTTTACTTGATTTTAGAATAGTTTCAGCCCAAGATGAAGACTACCCCCAACATGCTACAGCACAGGTATTTACCTTTAAAATACCAGTGTTGTGTTCGCTTGCAGCATTGCACCCTCTGTTGCTTGCACCAGCATAGGAAATACCCCAGGGCGGCGGGCGATTTCGCCCTCAAAGGAGTCTAAATCGCCCATTAAAATCCTCAAAAACCAATTCTTTGTGGCGACCATTTTCTTCAGAGTTGCCCTTATATTTTACTACAGAAATTTTTGGAAAGTTCCCACCCGTTTTTCTCAAACATATCGTTGAAAAATTTGTTGAAAAACTGTTCAAGTTTCTTTGAATTATCGCTCAGAAACCTCTTTTGCGGGCTAGTTCATGTGCATTATAGCCCCAAAACTTCAAGAATAGCCCCAAGGCTCATTTAAAATCACCCTCAAAAAGTAAAAAACTAAATTCCTACCCTGGCTGGCACTTTCACAACCCAGATACACTGCCATTCTGCATCACACACACTCCACAAGCAGATGGAGAAATGGATAAACACACCTTACAAACAGGACAAAATTAAAGGGGGGAGACCAGTTATTCAACAATCTCACCTGACAAAAGGGAGACGCTCTTGAAAACCTCATTCAGCTTGGTGAGGAGGACGCCCAAGAAATTATCCGCTAGCAGCCCGTTGATGTCCGACGTGCACTGGTCGTAGACAACGACTTCGTTCGTGGCGTCCGCGTCTACCTTGCACGAACTAGCAAGAAGTTCCTTGATGGTAAGCTGTAAGGTGGAGATAAAATAATAGCAACATGTATGTTAAATCTACATGAGAACTGTCTTTATTTTCTACAAATGGTGGGATTTATGACATCACCAAAAAAATTAAATAAATATGTAACAATCATTTTCTGCAGTGAACCCAAATGTGGCCCAAATACAAATTCTAATTTCAACATTCGTAATTCTAATCGCAATTTGCAAGAAGACCTTTTTTGTGCATAAGGAAGTTATTTCCAATCACAATTGTAACCATGAATTGCCTGCAGTGTGAAAATGCTCTCAGATGGATGAAATGGCACTTGTGCAATGTGCAGGTGTGCCCCTCCCCTTCACCCCCACCCCCACCAAAAAAAGAGAAAATTATGTAGACTATAGAATGAAATATAGTATAGATTTAATATTGGAACATGCTATACACATGTATTTTCTTTTCTTTCTTTTCTTAGTTACAAATGCAATGTTTTCAAGCAGGAGCAGGGGCAATATTTAATAAAATATGCAGGTAAATGGTAAATTTCTAACCACATATGTAGATTATCATACAGTACATGTAATGTAAAATACATTTCTGTCTATGCTATAGCCATTCAGAAATTTGTGAAGAGGTTATGTAAATATTACACCATTGACAATTATTCTTTGAAGTCTGGACAAAAGAAGCCAAATATTTATGAATGCACAAAGCAACCTCTCTGAATGAAATATGAAAATATAGTAACAAATTATTACAAATAAAACTGTATGACTAATGTGGGAAAAAAATGGCAACAATATCCTACAATGTACAAGGTCTTTTGAAAGTTTTGGCATGGAGCACATTCCAATTTCCATGAATTACAAACACGGTCATAAACACACACACACACACAATATACACAAACACACACACACACATACATACAGTACAGACATACACATATACAAACATATTCACAACAGAAGAATGTGATTGAATAATCAAATGTTTTTAACAAATATCTATTCCTATTATGTGTTTGATCTAATCCTTGCAATTAAGAGAAAAAACAATATGTGTCATGGCTGATTAATATAACTATATATTCTTCATATTTGATGCAGCTTTGAAAAATATATCATTCCAAACTTACAGTGGTACTAAACAGTTGTACACATCTTAAATTAATCTGGTTTTATTACTGCACCTAAAACAATTACTTGGACAATGCTATATTTTTTTCTTTAATTACAAGTATCATATATCAAATGTACTTCATATTGCATGTGCTGGAACAAGTATTTTTGAGATATGATTTAGATAAGTTCATATCTCACTTCCACAATATATTCGCAAAGTAGATTAGAGGATTATATTTCTATACCACAATAATTTCAGTTGGTATATTACTTAACAGCACAAATCATTGAAAAACTTCAGAATTTCAACAAAAATACTCTATTCTCTAACAGGGCAATCAACTTGCTGAAAGGGTCATTACAAAGTCATTTTAATTCTACCTTGAACATTATTCTGAAAGGTCATTTTGTGAGGATAATAGTTGGTACAGTTAAACCAAAAATATCTTGAGGCAATCAGCGTATTTACTAAATTCTTTGCCAGTATGATACCGCAATCAAAATATGAGTATGAAATGTTTGTTTTTATGATGTCATGCCTGAAATATTTTGGTGGATAAATCTAGAACTGCCATAGGCACAAAAATGGTGCCAAAATCTTGAAAAGTCGCAGAATTATTTCAGACTTTCATTCTTCCAGATGGTGTTGTGTTGGAATAGCCACCAGCTATATAAATGAGATTATCTTAGATTTGAACACAGTTGGAAAGGACTTATTCAAGGAAATGACCAAAATTGATTTTATTGTTTGGTACATGTAGGTATCTCACTAAAATCTTGGATAAAGGGGCAATTTTTTTCAAGAACAATTTTTCAAATTAGAAAGCAATCAGATACAATTCAGTTCCTTTATTTGATTTGAAATTCATGTCTAAATGAATTTTTATGTAACATAATCCTTAATTCTACTGCATTTAATAAAATTTATGAATATATTGATAAAAATTAATTTCATATAATTCTTAATTATATGAAATTAAATCTATTTTTTTTTAAGAGTTAAAGCAAAAAATATGGTTTTGGTTGAAAATAGGCCTACAAATTTTTCATCAATCTTACACAAAGTATTCTGTTGTCATCCCGAACACCATAAAACATTATAAAATGTACAGAAAATTGCTAATAATAATGACATGTGATTTTTAAATTATTAGTATCATTATCGCCGAGATGCGTCGCGACACTACTAGGCAACGCCGCATTTCAAAATACTGTACTTCACTTGATAAAGTCTACAGGAGTAGACGAAACGTTGTGCAACTCATTCAAGTAAGTCCAGCATATTATTTATAATTATACATTATATCATTATATTCCTCAGAAAATGTTATTTCACAAGAGAGCAGTGGAGAACATACTATCCATTTCCATCCATGCACCACTCCACAGAGAAGAAAAATCAAAATATCCTGACCACATAAGGGCATGAAACCTTGTTGTCTTTCTTTACAGGTCAACATTTCAAACAAGATGATGATAACAAAAAAAAATGTTATCACATCACCTCAGAAAACAAGGCCCAGAGTGAAATCATTCACCAAAGATCCCCCAAAAATTGTTCAAGCATGAGACCAAAGACCCCCTAAAACGGGAAACCACCAATTATTCCTAACCTCATTTCCCCCTAGGCAGTCTAGAAGTCCTTTGTTGACAAACTCCACTGGTTGCTGGGTTTTGGAGGGGAGGACGAAAAAAGTGGTGGTTGTATGTAGTCTCGGTTCCAGAACATGTGATGTTTTCCTTCTCCAAAGTACACTCACACCCCAACTTTTTCCCAGAGTACGCTAGGGGCCTGTTCAAGCGCTCTCCGTAAGCGAACCGTACCGTACCGAACCGTGCCAGAGGAGGCGCCTGAACACCCCCAAAGCGAAACCGTACCGTACCGTACCGCTCCAGAAACGTGCAAGGGAGGACCACCTCCCAATGTGGTCTGAAGCGTGCCAAGGCGAACCGTACCGCGCTAAGCGCCTGAACGCATTCCGCTATACTTCAATGTGTGGTTCCCTCGGATTCGCGAGTAAAGCGTACCACAGTGGTACCTCAGAGGCACGCTTCCCACATTTTTGCCTGAACACTCGCAAATGAACCACTCTGGCATGTACACATTGGGTTGACACCGTACGGTACGGTACGGTTCGCCTCCAAAAGCGCTTGAACAGGCCCTAAGTCTACTTCAGCCAGTACACTCATCGAAACCTAGTCTTAGTCAAAGCATTTGACTGAAGATAGTAGTTTCATATGGGTTAATGTAAAAACCAGAAATTTTCGTGAGCATTTTAACTTTCGCGAATTTTGTGAGGAGTCGAGATTCGCAAAAGTAAAATGCACGCAAAAGCTTGTGTCTACTCAACTCCTTGAATGCTTGATAAGATTGTGTACTGTACAATTGCACCAAAGATTTCCGGGGAAGCGTGTAGGCCCTACACACACGCCTGTGGTGTAGATCAGCCGCTTTTACCCTTAGCTCTGTGCTTGTACAGTGCAGCTGCATGGGAGGCAGTACTACTACTAGTACTGCTGTTGGCAAAACATTGCTTTCATTCTTTTCTTTCGTACTTTTCTTGAGATTTTTATTTTCTATCTGATAGCAAATACCTTGCTGGTTCTACCTAGCAATTTCACTAGTTGCTAATTGGCGAAAGTTTCATGCACATGAAATGGCCGTCACCTCCTATTCATGAAAGATTATATCACGAAAGTATAGTGTTTTTAAAGTAATCTAAATGTCTGGAAGCCAGACTAGGTCTGGTACAATGGTCTTTGTTCCAGTCCTGTTCCAGACAGGTTTAGGCACCCAGGTGGAACGTCACCCTACCCTCTTCTTTTGACCAGGGTTGCCAGTTTGGCCTTTTTCCGGCCAAAAACACTGAATTTGGCCATTTTTTAGATCATTTGGCCGGGAAGAATTCAAAGTGCCGGCCAAACGGCTTTTTGGCCGTTTTTTGGCCTTTTTCACTGACCTATAAAAAAAATCATTATAAAACTCTATTTCCGGGGATTTTCAGTCAAATATGTGCCACAAGGATCAAAAAGTAGCGGCGTGCATGTATTTCACGTGAAAAATCTGGCTCCGCATAAACCACGGCACTCAAATTTTCGGCTGCTGCAGAGGTTTCAAAGGTGTTATAAATTGATTAAAACGTTATTTCTAACCAAATCTAGGCTATGGTGCCCGTAAAATGCATCAATTCCGAATTTGGCCTTTTTTCACTGAATTTGGCCGGTAATTTGACCTTATTTGGCCGTTTGAGAATTGAAAAACCTGGCAACCCTGCTTTTGACCCAAAGTCCATTGACTTATTTGTTGTGACCATCTTCAGTTCACTCCAGGTTAGTTGGGGTAAAAATCAATACGGGGAGGTTGATACACCCTCTCTCTCTCTTCTTGGGTGTATGACATTTGCTCCAGGGATTATTTCATACACTAACCCTAACTTATATGCTGGTTTACCTTGACCTTTTTCTGAACTGGAAAAACTCTATTCTTATGTTATCAAGCACCAGTATTACTTGATTTGGTCTGTTCCAATGTTGAATACAAGGAACATGCTACAGAGATAACATAATTTATATTCAGACAGAACAATACCAGACTAAATGAAAAATTTACCAACAAATTAAAAAAAACACTATCAAACAAATCAAATATAAATGAATACATATAAACAAATACGTGAATAAAAAATAAAAACATCAAATTGTTGAAATATATCATAAAAACTTTATTTATTTATTTATTTATTTATTTATTTATTTATTTATTTATTTATTTATTTATTTATTTATTTATTTATTTATCTGCAAAATCAGCTGCAGTACACATAATTCAGGTACTCTAGTCAAGTGTAGACTTCACCAAGATTCCCAGCAATGCATACAAACTATAGGCCTACCATTAACACTTTGGGTGCTGGGCTAAAAATCCAGGTGTGTTAACCAGGGACTGGATTGTTTCGGACTAATGTGTACAGTGGAACCTCGATATAAAGAGGTCGGATATACAAAATCCTGTTATAACAAGTGATTTTGCAGGTCCCAACTCTTTATATTTCTTTGTTTTTGGACCCTGCTATAGTGAGAAACCTGATATAACAAAGTAATTGTCATGGTTTTTAGGTCCTCGTTATAACGAGGTTCCACTGTATAACCTTTCCAAATTGTATGATTTTCTGTAAAATCGCAAATGCTATCAAGACAATAAATTTTAACTCATTTATTTGGTTCATTGTGTATTCATTTTACGATAAATGTCATTGGTAGGAACTAGGAACTTTAGTGACATTTGTCATTCAAATTAAAAGATATGGATCCGTTTGTCTTCTCGGCGAACAGGTTCGCCGATAGTACCTGAGTGAAGTCAACCCTGGGAGAACAGGTTCGCCGATAGCACTCAAAGTGTTAAAGTCACTGGCTAACATTCACCACAGTTAAAAAAATGTGAGCTACATAATCCTCCACGCTCAAAGTGTCTAGGTCTAAAAACGAAGCCCTGAAAAAATTGTATTTCAAAATGATGATTTAGTGCTTAAAAAAAGTGAAAATCTACAAGCATTCAAATTGACCGGATTCACCTGCCCATTTCCTCCCATAGACTTACTGTGTGCAGATCTAGGCTATTTTATCATCCGCTGGAGTAGAAATTGTTTATTCATTCATACCTTACCATTGGCAGCATAACTTTCCAAACTTTTGTATCGTAGGGTATTTTATCTGTCCATTTGAACACTACTATGAAGCTCCGATATCAAAGTTTGACAATTTTGTAAATTGAAGCACCAAAATGTTACCCTACCACTTTAATCCATACAACACATACTTAAAAGTGACTGGTAACAAGTCTGAGAGTACTACCATGGAGGTAAAAGCACTTTTTCCCCATGCTCAAAAATCTAGTCCACTCCACAACTGACTCCTTTTGTCTCCCCAAACCAAGAGCACATTTTCTCTGCATCATACCCAAAATATTAATAACTGAAATATGTGTGTGAGAAATCGTGAGTGTGTACTGTACCTGGCAGTACAAAGGTTTGGTTTGTGAGGTGGTGTAGCTTGTTAGGTCGGGTTTCTTTTATTTACTTGCCTGGTTGGTCAGAAAACAATTGACTTTGGGTATGAGTCAAAGATGACTGGGGGTTTAGGTCATTCTCAACCACATCTTAGCAAGACTTATATTTCATAACAGAGATGAATTGGGAAATGAGAACAGCATTATAAGGACCAGTTTTGTGTTTACGTGAGAATTGTGTCAAGAAGTAAACATACCAATAAAAATCATGCAAAACACACAACAAAGGCATGCCTTTTAAAGTGACAAAACGTGTTTTTTTACATGAAATTAGAATTAGATGTTATTACTGTAAGCATAAACATAAAATATAGAGTACTAGAGCAATCGGCTGCGCGCAGCCGATGGGGTATGCTCCGCACCCCGTCCAATTCTAAACTTGAATGTATGGGGCATTGTAACCTTGACCTTCAACTCTGAAATTTCATTTTATGCCCCATAATACATACTTCACTCAAATTACGTCAATATTTGATAACTGTTCTCAAGTTATTATGGTAAAGATATTAAGTATGGGGTCCTCACATGACCTTTGATCGCTTTAGCCCAAAAATATGATCAGTTCATTGGTACCTTATACACTTACATGTACTTCACCCCAGTTACATCAATATCCGATAAGCCGTTCTCATGTTATCATGGTAAAGACACGAAGTTATGGAGCATTGTGACCTTCGACGCTTTGACCTTTAACCCTGAAATCTGATTTTTCATTGATACCTTATAATACATACTTCACCCAAGTTACATGAAAATCCAACTGGCCGTTCTCAAGTTATCACGGACACTCGAGCCCAAATCAGACATATTTTAGACGCAAGGTGACCTTGTGACCTTTCAGCTCCTAAATCTAATCAGTTCATTGGTGCCTCATAATACATACATGTACCTCACCTGACCAGCCCGCTCTCAAAGTAATCGCAGTAACGAGCCCAAATTAGACATACTTTAGTTGGTGACCTTTGACCTTTCAGCTCCAAACTCTAATCAGTACATTGGTGCCTCATAATACATACTTCACCCAAGTTACTGACAATTCCGACCAGCCGTTGCTCAGTTTCGTGAACGAGCCAAATCAGACATTTTTTAGGCCGGCGTGACCTTTGACCTTTGAGCTCCAAAATCTAATCAGTTCATTGGTGGCTCATAAACATACTTACCCAAGTACATGAAAATTCAACTGGGCGTTCTCAGTTATCGGCGTAACGAGCCCAAATCAGACATATTTATGGCCCCGTGACCTTTGACGCTTTGACCTTAGAACTTCGCGAATCTAATCAAATCATTGGTGCTCATAATACATACTTCACCTAAGTTACATGAAAATCCACTGGCCGTTCTCAAGTTATCGTGGTAACGAGCCCAAATCAGACATATTTTAGGCCCGGTGACCTTTGACCTTTTGACTTTCAGCTCCAAAATCTAAATCAGTTCATTGGTGCCTCATAACACATACTTCACCCAAGTAACATGACAAATCCGACCAGCGTTCTCAAGTTATCGTGGTAACGAGCCAATCAGACATTTTTTAGGCCCGGTGACCTTTGACCTTTGACCTTTCAGCTCCAAAATCTAATCAGTTCATTGGTGGCTCTAATACATACTTCATCGCAAGTTACAATGAAAATTCAACTGGGCGTTCTCAAGTTATCGCGGTAACGAGCCCAAAATCAACATATTTTAGGTCTGGTGACCTTATGACCTTTGACCTTTCAGCTCCAAAATCTAATCAGTTCATTGGTGCCTCATAATACATACTTCACGCCAATTACATGAAATCCAACTGGCCGTTCTCGAGTTATCGTGGTAACGAGCCCAAATCAGACATATTAAGGCCCGTGACGCTTGACCTTCGACCTTTCAGCTCCAAAATCTAATCAGTTTCATTGGTGGCTCATAGTAATACTTGTCCTAGTTACATCAAAATTCGATCGGGGTTCTCAGTTATCACGGTAACGAGATCGAGTAACGGACGGACGAAACGGACGCACGGACGGACAACCCGAAAACATAATGCCTCCGGCAACTTCGTTGCTGCGGAGGCATAAAAATTAATGACCAATTTTCACAAGACAAGATCTATTTTTCCTTCTGAAGTACTGTTTTTTATGCCTCCGCAACGAAGTTGCCGGAGGCATCATGTTTTCGGTTGTCCGTCCGTCCGTCGTCCGTCCGTCCGTGCGTCGTTACCGGATCTCGTTACCGATGAGATAACTTGAGAACCCCCGATCGGATTTGATGTAACTAGGACCAAGTATGTACTATGAGGCCACGCAATGAACTGATTAGATTTTGAGGCTGAAAGGTCAAAGTCAAAGGTGCACCGCGCTTAAATATGTCTGATTTGGCTCGTTACGCGATAATTGAGAGCGGCTGTCGGATTGTCATGTAATTTGGTGAAGTATGTATTATGAGGCACCAATGAACTGATTAGATTTTGGGCTGAAAGTCAAAGGTCAAAGGTCAGCGCGCCTAAATATGTCTGATTTGGGCTCGTTACCGCGATAACTTGAGACCCCCAATCGGATTTTGATGTAACTAGGACCAGTAATGTACTATGAGCCACCAATGAAGTGATTAGATTTTGAGGCTGAAAGGTCAAGGTCAAAGTACCGGGCCTTAAAATGTCGATTGGGCTCGTTACCGCGATAACTTGAGAGTGGCTGGTGCGGATTGTGATGTAACTTGGGTGAAGTATGTATTATGAGGCACCAATGAACTGATTAGATTTGGGCTGAAAGGTCAAAGTGCAAAGGTCAGCGGGCCTTAAATATGTCCGATTGGGCTCGTTACCGCGATAACTTGAGAGTGCTGTCGGATTGTCATGTAACTGGTGAAGTATGTATTATGAGGCACCAATGAACTGATTAGATTTTGGGGCTGAAAGGTCAAAGTCGAAGGTCACCGGACCTTAAATATGTCTGATTTGGCTCGTTACCGCAATAACTTGAGAGCGGCTGGTCGGATGTGATGAAACTTGGTGGAAGTAATTTATTATAAGGCACCAATAAAACTGATTAGATTTTGAGCTGAAAGGTCAACAAAGGTCACCGAGCCTAAAATATGTCTGATTTGGGCTCGTTACCATGATAACTGAAGAATGGCCTGTCAGATTTTTATGTTATTTGGTGAAGTATGTATTATGAGCACCAATAAACTGATTAGATTTTGGAGCTCAGGTCAGCGGGCCTTAAATATGTCTGATTTGGGCTCATTCTGTGATAACTTGAGTATGACTTTCCGATTTTGATGTAACTTGGAGAATATCTTATATAAGGCACCATTTACTGATTCGATTTTGAGTTGAAAGGTCAGAGGTCAAAGGTCACCGGGCTTAAAATATGTCTGATTTGGGCTCGTTACCGGCGCGATAACTTGAGAGCGGCTTAAATTGGATTTTACTGTAACTTGGTCAAAGGTCACATGGCTATCATTATGCTTATTCATCTAATTGGTCTTGGCTACCATGGTAATTGAAGCTTTTCAAATTACATACATTGGATGGAGTGCAGGCTGCGGAGGCATACCATCGACTGCGCGCAGTCGAACTGCTCATAGTTTTTTCTACTCCTTATTTTACCCCTCTCCTGTTCCTCTTTCTCCAGTCTCTTCCTCCATTTTCTCTTCTTTTATTCTTGTTCTCCTCTCCTCTCTCTCTCTTGTCGTCGTCATCTCCTCCTCCTCCCCTCCTCCTCCTCCTGCCTGCCTCCCTCCTCCTCCTCCTCCTTCTTCTTCTTCTTCTTCTTCTTCTTCTTCTTCTTCTTCTTCTTCTTCTTCTTCTTTCTTCTCCTCCTTCTTCCTTCTCCTTCTTCTCTTCTCCTCCTCCTTCTTCTTCCTCTTCTTCTTCTTGTTATTCTTCCTCCTCTTCTCTTCTCCTCCTCTTCTTCTCCTCTTCTTCTCCACATCCTCCTTCTTATCCTTCTTATCCTCCTCATTCTAAAGATCAAACACAATCCCAAAGCCAAATGACATGATCTGACACCTACATTTACAGCAGCTTACCTATAATTAGCCGGACCAGGTAGCTCAAATAGCAATCAGAAAATTGCCACTTCTAATTCAGAAAAATCAGATACTATTGTCCATAAACAAACAAATCCACAATGCATGTAGATCTACATGTACTGTAAGTTTATGTAGATCTATTCATGGAGTATTCCTAGTGTAACCTTACCTACACTTGGCCAATCATTTTGTTTCATTCATTCTTTTCCTAATTAATTTGCTCCATCCAGGTGATTATGAACCATTCAAGACTTTTTGATGGCACCTGGTCAAATTTATGAATGAAGTTAAAATGACTAAAATAACAATGAACAGACACAAGCAGACATGGTACACATGCTGAGTTTGCTCAAGTTTATAACAATAGAGTTGTATGACTCAGACTAACAGCGTATGTGTGAGTGTGTTCATGTATGTATAAACGATTTATACACTTTTGGTATGACTCAATTTTTGACAGGGTATGTCTGTATAATGTGGTGACAGTCTGTTGTATTACACATCAAGATTCATACTTCCTTAGTCTTTACCCTATACCGAATTCCTTCCTTGAGCAGCACAGCAAAGCAAAGTGCTTCAGCCAACATTGACTTTGAGACAAGTACGTCATAGCAAAACAAAGAGTAAACCAAAAGCATTACAATCTATGTGTCCTTTTTAGAGACAATCGTTACAATGATGATTAATCTCAATCATGACCCATTTTTAGACAGTAACAAAATTGTGTCTGGGAAGTAGACTATTTTCCCTCCTGTCCAGTATACATGTACCTTGTGGTGAAAACGTGAGAAAGTTTAGTGCGTGAGTAATACAAGGAAAAATCAGGCAGAGTACCAAACGGTGCTTGTCTTAATCATATTGATTTGGGAGATTACGAGACCAGATAGGGACTTTGTTTTCACCCTGTTCCACCCCTCTTGTTTTCGGAGCAGCTGTTTTAGGTTATGGGTTTTGCAATGATGTCATAACTGATTCAACATTTGTTACAAGTTGCCATTATCTGGGATATATTTTCACATCATTATCAATGCTTTTGAAGATCATGGTCTTGATCTGGTCGTTCAATCTTTATTTCATCAAGGAAATTATCCAATATCATTTTGTGATGTAGGACCTAGGCCTATAGTGTAGATTCACTAAATCTTCAACTCTCAAAAAGCCTTGAGGCAAAAGGTTATATATTTTGTGTGTGCGTGTGTGAAATAGGGGACTGCTACAAGTTCAAATAAAATAAAATAAACCAAAGGATGTCAGATTGCTTGACATAAATTTTACACTATTATTATGCAAACAACGTGAAAAAATGACCCTTCGAAGTATGAGTAGACACAAGTTTTATTTACTTCAAAAGCTATACATCTGGTGTCAGGGATGCTAGTAAGAATTTATGAGAGGGCCTGAAATTTACCTATCATGAGCTATTTTGTACACAAAAAAGCTTCAAATATGGCCTGAAAATTAATTGCCAGGGCCCGAATTCAGGCTTTTGCCTGAAAACTGGCATCCCTGTGGTGCATGCATACATCTAAAATTTTGATCTTAAATAAATTCTTTCAATTTCATGGAAAAGTGAAAAATGTGACAAAATTTTAAATTCCTACAAGTCAAATAATATTGAATGTTAACTGTCTATTTTGTATCAAGTGATAAAGGCAATTTGCAATTTTTTTCAATGATCTTTGGAATTGTCAACAATTCATATTTTCATTTGTGTTCGTCTAATTTTTCTCAAACTTTTACTGATGTGTTTCCTGATTTTTCTGCTTCTATTAAAAAAAAATTGCAATGAGCCTGGAATTTCCATTTAGCCCTCTCATTACCAAGCAGAAACAGTCCCATGCTACCAAGGCTGCCACTGGTAGGGAAAAATCCCTACTGTAGGGAATTTAGCCAACCGTAGGAAGTAGGGAATCCCTACGGGGAAAATGACCTTCCGTAGGGGAAAGTAGGGATTTTTGATGATTTGTAGGGAATTTTGACAATTTTCAAAAAAATATTCTTAAATCCTGAAAGATTTTCTATGAACTCCCTTAGGCCCCTATATATTTGTCTGTAGACATTATTTGGGTAAATCCATTGTCCAAGATGGTCACCATATCGTATGATTACGAGAACCGTAACGCACGCATGCCGCAGTATTGAGGTGATTACAATGTCAACTTTCTCAATAAAAATAAATCTCTTGCATTTACTAATGTTATTTTGTAGGGGAAATGTACCTTTGGAGGGGAAAAGTGGATTTTTATAGGGGAAAACATAGCTCCGGAGGGAAAAATTGGCCTATTGGGGCGTAGGGGAAAAGTAGTGTCCGTAGGGGTAAATACACATGCGGCCTAGGGGAAAATTAAAATTTTGAGTGGCAGCCCTGCATGCTAATAACAGGCTTTCAACTCTGCTTGGTTGGAAAAGGTAGGCGAAAATTAGGAACAAAATTCTCCAAAAAGTAGGAGAAAAGTAGGATTCAATTCACCAAAGCAGGAGGAAAGTAGGATATTTATAATTAGTATGTGGAGTAGTAACCCCAAAAGAAAATGGAAACAAGCAGAATATGCAGAAAAAATTCTAAGATCAGTGAAAAAGCGGGAATCCAGGGAAAACGATTTTCCTTCAAAAACAGGTGATGATGGTAGATTGGTAGTTACAGAACTCTCAGCAACAACCTGTAAAGACTACTCAACTCCAAATAAATATTATATTGCAAAGAGGGTTTTTGGACAACAAGTAGGAAAGTAAAGATTTTTAGGGGGAAATAGGTAAATTAGAATCTCCACCAAAAAAGTAGGAAAAAGTAGAACCAGTTGAATGAATGTAATAACAACACAAAAGCTTGCCTGTGGGACTAAGAGAGTTAAGTGAATTAGGTTTCTTTGACCTGTGAGTAACACGCATGCAGAAGTGGGTCCCTCGATCGTACCGGAGACTGATACAGACCTCCTCAATGCTCCGTCATTCACGGAATATGATTTCTTTCACAGGACATATTCAGCACAGCTGTTCTTAATTGCGGAACCGAAGGGGGAGTCATAATTGTGATTCATTATTTGTCGTAACTTGGGAGATACCACAACTTTTTTTTTCTTCTTTTTCTTTGAAGGCAGATGGTGATTTGATTTGATGTATATTAATCCGAGGCTTCGCAACTTTCAAACTCGTCAAGGAAAAGTTTTGTTGGTCTTATAACAGCGAAAAGATAGGGACGGGATTACAAGCAGCCAGAGCACTAGTAAAGATGTAGATGTTTTACTTAAAAAAATAATATTGTTTTTAACAGGTGCTTCTAATATTTGATCCCGGGACCTTGCGTCAAGTTATGATTTGTGAATGAGTCAAAAGGTTGCGTGACTATACGTCACACTCATACAAATACTCATCCATTAGTCAAGAAGTTATTTTAAGACAAAATACTGTACTTTCAAGGATCCATATTTCATAAATTAACTCTTATCATGTTGAGCCTTTTCAAAAAATGCTCTTAACATTAAGCAACTTTTAAAGCATTAACTTCACACAACTGTAACTTTTTACACATGCATGATGAAGTAAAGCATTGTGTACATTAAGTTGTAGTTAAAAACATACACTTTTTTACCATGTAAGTTTTATTTCTATTTCTAGGTAATGTATATTGAAAGCCCCCCCCCCCCATAAAAAAAAAGTTTGAAAATGGCAAAGTTAATCATTACCTCTAAAACACCGGATTCAGTTTAATTAAATGAAAGTTTGATTTTAAAAGGCAGTGAAATCAGACAAGTACAGACGAATCACACTTACATCAATACATGTAGATATATATCTCACTCTGACAGTCCATGGAATATTAGGGTTCAGAAAAACAATAACATCTTGTTGTTGTCTTAAATTTAACATCAACAAAGCAATTCACTCCATTATCTACCGACTATATACAGGGAAATATACATGTATGATGTAATTCTACACGCTACATGTGTCTTCCTGGAAGATTGTTAGTTTTGCACATCTCCCTATACACAAGTCTACATGTTGAGATTCACCTTCTACCCAATGAGAACACACACACACACACACGTAAACTTAAAAATCCTTTTCATTAGCTTCCACGAATCTCAGACAGAAATAAGCACTCCTTCTAAATATGCCACAGTGATGCGATGACCTTTCCCAAGTAAGGTCAAATAGCAAACAAGCTCTCCTCCTAGTTTGGTAACGAGAGACGGACCCACAACAATCGACCAAGAAGACAACGTAGGAAAACAATCACATGATTTTTTTTTCTGGAGTTGTGGAATTCC
>JZLH01S0036790.1:79775-100968 GCA_001188425.1 Eucidaris tribuloides
CATCTCCCTATATGTACATAGGCCTTTATGTTGAGATTCACCTTCTACCCAATGAGAACACACACATAAACTTTAGAATCCTTTTCATTAGCTTCCACGAATCTCGGACAGAAATAAGCACTTCTTCTAAATACGCCACAGTGATGGAATGACCTTTCCCAAGTAAGGTCAAATAGCAAACAAGCTCTCCTCCTAGTTTGGTAACGAGAGACGGTCCCATAACAATCGACCAAGAAGACAAGGTAGGAAAACAATCACATGATTTTTTTTTCTGGAGTTGTGGAATTCCTCGACGCCCAGATCACGACCAAGTGATGCAAACGAACTCCCGACCCGAGTTGAGTTGTGTCGTACGGACCACCGCTAAGTGGCGAGGGTCGGGTATGACGTAGATCTGAATGGGGGTCGTGTGACAGAGTGCACTCTCTCTCGTAAACGCACCGAGACGGAAAATGATTTGTGGAAGAGTCTGGAGATGGCTCCAATCCAAGAACGGCTGGTAATAGAAGCGACTGGAGGTTTCTCCTGAACCACTACAACAATATCTAGGCTTCATCGAAGACTGTTGGATGCTACGTTGTAAACACAGAATCAAGAAGATTTTGTTATACAAGGACATGTACTGGTATATGTCTTTGTGGCTACTGAATGTTGCAAGTTTACATCAAATAAAAACAAAATAGAGTATGGTTCTGCCTAAAAACCCCACTTACTGTTTACGAACACATTGTACCATGGACCTACTACTCGAGGTCCATGATTGTACTGAGCTATAATTTGGTGCTTCAGATTGGCCAATCCTGTATTATCTCACTCATAATCACCTAAAATCAGCTAAAAGTGGAAGAAAGTGTGCATCAAATTATTCATATCAAGGTAAAAATAAATATGTAAAACATGTTTTCAGCACATTAAATAGACTGTACTCTAAATTTTTGGTCAGACATCTTAAATTTTGTGCTGAAAGCACGTTTTACATATCCAACATATGAATCTTCATTCTGACATATCAAAGTAGTTTTGCTTTTTTGTTGGCCAAAATAAATATTTTGAATAAAAGCAAAATAATAAAAATATTTATTTTTAAAAAAATCCAAAGATCATTACAAAATTTGCAACATTATTACTGGAGTATTTTCATAATTGTTCTGCTTTGTTTTAAAGCAACTTGCAGCTGGCCTGAAACTCCCCTCTAATGTAGCAAAATAATCTGATGATGCTCCAAAGTTAAAGTGATAGGCTTACATTGTGGAGCTTCAATTTAAAAAATTGTCAAACTTTGATATCTGAGCTACATAGTAATGTTTGAATGGACAAATAAACACCCAACAATACAAAAGTTTGGAAATTTATGCTGCCACTGGCAAGATATGAATGAATAAACAATTTATACTCGGGGCGAGTAGAAAATAGCCTAGATCTACACACAGTAAGTCTATGGGAGGAAATGGGCAGGTGAATCCGGTCAACTTACGATTTTCACTTTTTTAAGGCACTTAATAATCATGTTGAAATACAATTTTTTCAGGGCTTTATTTTTAGACCTTATAGCATGGGGAATCATGTAGCTCAGATTTTTTTAACTGTGGTAAAATGTTAGCCAGTGGCTTTAAAAGTGTGGAGACAAATGTGAGCGTGATACTAGAGGTGAGACTATTGTTGTAAGAGGATGCCAGAAACTGACATCATGTTTTGGTTTCTGATGATAGTCTAAACTCCAGCATGACAATGGGGTCAGGTAGGGGTCATCCGGGGTACATGGTTTGACTACCACATGGGGAGTGGGAGAGAGCAGGGAGTTCTTCCAAACATGACTCCGTGGATGTGGATGCACTTCTTGTTCTCTTGTTTGCTGATGAGTCCTCAATTTGAACACAAGTCCATGAATATGTTATTTAAAGGCAGGGAATCTCATTTGCACCCCTACCCACAATACAGCAAAACATCTCTCATGCCCTTAGGCTATTGATGACAGACATATATCTGTGAAATCTGAGGATCAGTGATTATCTAGAATTTGAAAAATGTGCAAAAAAAAATGGCTGTTTAGTGTATGTTCTATGCTAGCTAACTAGGAATTTTGTTACTACACACAAATTCAAATCAAAGTTTATCTGTCACTATGATATAAATTTGAGTTTCAAGATCGAATATAGGGCCTGCTTTGCCTAGGGTTCTGTGATGGTATTTCCTTCTACATACCAGTGTATTTACAGTATGTTAATTTTTAGGCTTGCAAAAAGATGCCCTGCCTTTACGTGTATTTGTGTATGCCTTCAGTACACATCTGTAATATTTTACTTCATATACAAGTCAAAACAGTTTAACTGAAACCTACAATCATATCTGATTTTGTACAGAGGTGGAAAAGGGTCAAATAACCTTTTGACTCTGTTTTTTGTAACCACTCACCAGTCAAATATGACTAAAACTTGGTCATATACAGTTACCTGGGAAAATGGTGATACAGGGAGTATCTGTTTCTGAGGCCCCTAAGGATGAGATCACTAATTAGTTCATTAAATTATCTTTTTGTCTCTAATAGAGCTAATCCTGGGCAAAAAGCAAGAGTATCTGCTATTAGCTAAAAGATATACTATACCCTAGAAAAGGGTCACCGTAACTAGGTTGGTGAATTAGGCCTATATCTCGTCATACAATGTAATGGTACTTTGTTTTGGGGGTAATGTTCTTTCCTTCTCATTTATCTTTTATGTAATCATTTATTTACGTGTTTATTTATCAATTTATTTACACTCTACAGTATATCATTAAATCAATTAATCAGTTTATCCAATTATTTATTTTATTTATTTATTTTTTTATCTATTTATTTATTTATTTATTGAACAAATTTATTTATTTGTACAATAAATTTGGTCATCACACACAAATCATTCTAGCTATAAACCTGTTCAGTTGTCAGTTTTTTAAATAATTTTCTTTATTTTTCTATAAAATTGCAAACTAAATGTATGCCTACAATGTATGTGTGATGGACAAATGATTGTGTAATGTTAAGCAACTTACACAAAATACATTTTATTCAAAATTTTAAGAAGCATAGCACATGTTCAATGACTCATGAGCATTTGTTATGTACTTTTCTCCAAAGTCCTCAAGTCAAGGTTTTACTGTTTTCTTCTTTCTCCTTTCTTCAGACATAAACAGATGTTTCTTACTCAACCCAGTTTTTCATCTCCTTTTCAGTAAAGTAAACTGGGGCACTGTATTTGTGAAAATCATATCTTCAATCTGGTAAAAACCTGAAAAATATAGGCCTATCTTCAAAATGTATGATTGATCTACAAGGCAAATATATCATAACCTTCTGCTACCACTTGTTTGCAGTGTATAAACAGTCAAGGATGTTTCTTTGGGTGGGGGAGGTAGGGGAGGGGAGGGGAGAGAAGTGAGTTAGGGGAAAGGGGAGGAGGATCAGATTGAGGGTGGTGTACTGTCTACAAAAGGGCAGAGGGTGCAGCCATTCCCCCCCACATTTCCAAAATTCAAGAAATCATATGGGTTTTCACATTGTAAGTCAATTCTTTTTGACATTTTTGCCCCCTTCCCCAAGGGTTTTAGCCCTTTCCAAGATTTAATCGTGGCGCTGCCCCGGCTAAGCCTATATCTCTTCTTCACATTTCACCCCCAAAACTGCAAAACCCATGCTATGCCACTAGTCCTATTATCAGTGATTCACAGTACATATTTTCATCCCAATAGGTCAAAGGTCAGGTCATGAACTCTGTAAGTAAATCCCTGTGGATTATCCCGCAAAGTGATTCAACACAATGCACCAAGCGCTTGGTGGTCTATGGTGTACAGTTATGTACTAAAAATACATGTGCAATAGCTTTTAGTTAACTGTACTTAGCCGCAAATACTACTGGAACGTAATTTGGCAGAAATTCAACATCAAATAACGAACCACATAATTTGTGCTATAAACTTTGATAGTGTTTTTTGTTATATTATAATACTGTAGTTCCAGTACATTATTGTGAAAGGGAGATACATGGAAAAACAGGTGAAATATAAGTCATACAAACTTAAAAATTACCCACCCCCCCCCACCCCCACAAGATTCAGTTATATTAAAACAGTGATTTACTTACCCCTTATTACCAATAGGACTAATATATTTCTACCTAGAGTACAGTAAGTGCGATACTACATGCATTAATGCATTTGAAACTTCATCATTACATATTTTGACACTCCCTAGAAGTTAAAGTCATTTTCTTCACAAATGCATGGAACTGAAGCACACAGTGAAGCAAGCATCCAGCTCACCACCAACACCCCATTGTAGGCAGCCTGAACCATTTAGAGCAGGAATACAATGCCAAATCACAATTTTTCCAAGTTTTTTGGTCTAACTTGCATAAAATGTGCAATTACCTTTCATTTTTAAAACATAAACGTGGTAATGAGTGTCTTCAGTCTTTCATCCATTGACCAAAAATTGAAGTACATGTATCATTGGAAAGAGAAAAGGTTATTCTTTATGAATATTATACTTCAAAGATATCTATAATAAACATATTTGGGAATATGTTACCTTATAACATTGATTACTTTTTTATACCATACACACTGTAGAAGTTCATTTCATGTTATTTTTTCACAACTGCATGGAATTGAAGCATACTGTTTGAGTACTAGGTCCATAAGTGATAAGCATCAAGCACACCACCAAAACACCCCATCGCAGCAACATGGAGAACCGTTTAGCGCAGGATGCAGTGAGCCTAGGGACAGGGGCTCACTGGCGCCAACGATTCTGAAGAGATACTCAAACATGGCCACTCAGGGGGAAGGAGGAAGAGAATAGAATGAGCGTGTTTGTAGGAGCAAGATGGGGAAAGTAAGGATTACTCATTTAAGATTTAAAGGGTGGCAGTCCAGGCAGAATCGAATACCACCCTCTACATGTACATGTATGTCTCAAATTATAAAAAGGGGCACAAAGTGCCAATGATTTTGAAGAGACACTCGAACACGGCCACTCAGGGAAAGGAGGAGGAGAAGTTACATGTAGAATGAGTGTATTTAGTAGGAGAGATGGGGGGGAGAGTAAGGATTACTCATTGAAGATTTAAAGGACTGCAGTCCAGGCAAATAGGAGAGCGCCCTCTATGATTCAAATGAAAAAAAGGTGTTCACTGGCTCGGAATGATTTTGAAGAGACACTCACATGCAGACATAACTTATAAATGAGTCTTCAGGAGTTTCCATTCACCCGTTTATAAAGTTAGTAATCTGTTTATTGTTTGTTTACAAGTTTGTTTATGTTGCCTTTCCATTCTTCTCCACTGGCCACACTTGTCACCATGTTTCAGGCACAGTTTGACACATGGCACAGTATAGTATTATAGCTTTGGTGATGCCAGACTTTCAGTCAATTCACAAATGCACTAAAATTGACAAAACTGAGGAAAATATATAAACTTTTCCAGGGTCAGGTTCAAGTTTGTGTTTACTGTGATATTTCATGAACCTGTCTGGCATTTATGAGATGTTTTGATGAAGACGTCCCAAAGTTGGGACCTGTGGCAATTCTGCAAAGACTGCAACATTGCATGTATACACCATGTGCAGGCAGGTTTGAAGAATGTACTCAAAACAAATCGAAACACTCTTAAAATAATTCCCCAAATCAGTTGCATTGTTAATAGTCACTTTTGACATTTTATCCCATCGAATGAGTCACTAATCTGATGAGTGAGTAGCTCTTGTTTTGGCTGCCAAATTATAATTTTTTCACCAAAAGGAGTGACACAAACATTGGTACATTATGCAAAATGAGCAGATACCTTTGAAATTGAATGTACTCCCAAACAAATCGAAATACTGAAGAAAAAAAAAATCAGTTGCGTTATTTATAGTCACTTTTGATATTTGGTCTCTTTGAATGAATCACTAATCTGATAAGTAGCACTTGAAAGCTTTCACAACTAATTTTGGGTGCCAAGTTATTTTACAGCTTTTCACAAAACCTATGATGCAATCATACGATTTGTAATTTTTGTGGCTTAGATCCAAAATTTGTCATTTATCTGAATTCAAGTGCACTGTACATGTATCAAAGAATGGGCCATTGCTTGTTTGTGGCTAACCGATATTTACTTTTTTCCCAGAAGGCATTGACAGACAAGTTTTATTCTTAAAAAGGGAAAAAGTATACTGAGCAGCGAGCAAGGTTATTTCTAAACCGTAATCGACACTAGTTTCATGCAGAGACCACACTTACATGTAGTTATTTTGCCAGAAATGGCAATACAATATTCATATACATCACAATTACATTGTGTGCCAAATTGCAGATTATCAACATAACCCACCCGTCTAACAGCCTCACCCTCATCCCTTATCCATAAAGCTGAAATTCTGCTAGAGTGAGGATAATTATTACTTCTATCTCAATGAACTCGTTACGTGCCAAACTCACAGATCTGCAAATTCTACACATACAGTCAATTGAAGTTTAATTCCTCTGGCAAAGACACAGGCTAACATAGGGACAGTGATTTTCCGCGATCGCGGAAAACGGACGGAATTCACGGAAACAGCCTTCCGAAACGGAAAGTGGCTTTTCAAACGGAAAATCACGGAAAACGTATTTTTCCTCAAAATGTTCACATTTCGAAGGGAAAAACCTCGAATTGTAAAGCAGAAATTACAAGAAAATTGACCGGCAACAAAATTGCTCTGACGTACAACGAAACAGTAAAACAAACTTACAACACACAACCAACCAGCGTCGTTGGCACAGTGCATCGACAACAGTATCGACCGTAGTAGATGACTACGAAAACCGAACACAGCAGGTCGGCAGGAACACACGAAGAGCATCGAGACGAGTGAACATCCGCCTATGCCGAATCACAAAACCGCTAGCAGCAACAAACACAAGAACAACCATGATCAAGCATTCAACATCCAAAACTACAATGTTACATGTATTGTTCTCCATGCATCAAATTGATGAGCACAAAAAGTAAACTTCCTGGCGACGACCGCACATTTGCAACTCACCACACAACACTTGAGACAACATTTTCGAACTTATTATTCAGAAAAAAAATAAATCATCTCGATATGGTTTTCGTCGAACACTGACGAAACGTGTCTATACACAGTACTGGGCCCGGCCCTCTGTACGCAAAAGACGTTATATGCGGCCGCTCAGCTGGCGGGCCCCGGCTCGCGCAGCGTTCTAACGACTTCGGTCTAATACACAGTACCGGGCCGGACATTGAATGGTGTCATATTTTGCGCATACGATAGTGCACACTACGACTGCACAATACCTGTGCGGTGGGATTCACCAGTCTTTAGACTGCGACCATTTACCGCGCAGTGTGGTTGTGTGCATCATACACAGGGAATGCACGCAAACAGATTACCAGTCTCGCTGATGCACAACATACAGCCAAGCTGACCTATACTAGTGCACTGAAAGTGCGATGTGGGACTAAGCAAGCGTGATCGTCGTTGACGCGATGTGGATAGAAAATGTACTAGAAAGTCGGGGAAAGTTAGAAAAGTGGAAAAATCAAAATCTCTAAACGTAAGCAACCAAAATTAAGTTTAAATGCTAAAACGGATTTTGTCAACAGCCTTATACGTATGCATGATTTCGTGCGACAAAATTCGTAATTTGTATTGATTTTTATGTAAACGGAATTGTCACTTTTTCATGTACACAAAGTCTATGGGGAAACGGAATTTCCGTTTTTCAAGCATGTTGAAACGGAATTTAAGATTTCTGAAACGGAAAAGGGAATTTTTTGAAACGGAAAATCACTGTCCCTACTAACATTGTGGAGCTTCAAATTAAAAAATTGTCAAACTTTGCTATCTGAGCTAAATAGCAGTGTTGAATGGACAAATAAACACCCCAGCATACAAAAGTTTGGAAATTTATGTTGTCACTGGCAAGATATGTACTCCGGCTGAGTACAAAATAGCCCAGGAAATGGGCTGGTGAATTCGGTCAACTTACGATTGTCACCTTTTTAAAGCACTAAATGATCATTTTGAAATACAATTTTTTCAGGGCTTGATTTTTAGACCTTATCAAAGACACTTAGAGCATGGAGGATTATGTAGCTCACATTTTTTTTTAACTGTGGTCAATGTTAGCCTGTGGCTTTAAGAGTTAACAAGCTTCTAAAGAAAAACTGGCTGTTTTATTGGAGTTTTTAGCAATTGTAGTGCCTATCGTCTATTTTGTGCTTATCACGTTTTTTCTTCTCATGTCCTTACATTTTTTTTACTCTACAGGCTTTTGTAGCGAAGGATCACACATACATGTAATTGAAGAACAAAAACATTTTCAGGTCACACAACAAGGGGTAACAAGTGGTAGCGTGATGCTCAAAAACAAATGTTGATGCCTGTAAACAGAAAAAGAGCCATGTAAACTAGATTTCTGAGCCCGACTTCTTGCTAGGCTACCAGCAATTGTAGTCTCGGTTCCAGACCATGCAACTTTTTCTACCTCTAGAGTACACTTACTCTCCAACTTTTTCAACCTCCAGAGTACACTCACTCTGCCTAAACTGATGTTTGAGAAAGCAAATCAGGGCACTAGTCTTAGTCAGAGCAGTTGACTGGTAGATTTCCTACTCAATATGAGAAGGGTTGATCTAAATGTCTGGAAGCCAGACTACAACAACTGGCTGGAAGCCCCCTTCCTGGCAGGAAAGCCCCCTCACGATGATGTCACAATGAGTGACCTTATCCCTCAACTTCCTGTGAGTAATGCCGAGAAACGACGACAATGGGGGCAAAACGATCAAACGCCGTGAGCCGTCCGACAATTGGCACGCTGATGAACGATGACACACCCGTCCCGACGTTTGCCCCCTATTCTTCCCAGTCCCTAGATATCGGGATCACGATCATCCTTCCCCCTTCCCCAAAAAAGTCCCAATTATGTCAGGAACTCCTGATATCACGATCATCCTTCCCCCTCCCCCAAAAAGGTCTCAATTATGTTCGGGAGATCTTTGAATATGCATGAGTCATTCGTGTGGTGCCCGCTCCGTAAGGAGTCCCCACTGATGTCAGGACGGTGCCTTGTCTGCAATGAGGGAGAGTGGTGCATGTGAGTGTGTGGTGTGAGGAAGTAAGGGCGGGCTTACATATCGCGGATTTTGATGGTGTGAGGCATTTTTAAATGGAAGATTATGCCGGTCAGATTGAGCCTATGAGCCTGAACGATGTGAAATACATGGGTGATCTCAGTATCTGACCCGGCGCCGCCCCCCCCCTTGTCCTAGTCTCGACTGTGTCACGGAACTCATCTGCTGTGCAAGCTTTAAATCGAAACTCTTCAGATGAGAGGGACTTTTACTTATGCATTATTGTAATAAGTATTAGCAAATCGGTCTTTTGTTATCTTCAATTATTTGAAAGTGTCATTGCCATGACATGTGACAACAAGTCAAAAATGTTCTGAAGTAATGAATCTCAAACTACTTTTCTTCTAATTTAAGCTTACTTTTGTTTTCGCGGAGGCGTGTTTCAGGCGTTCATTTTAGGACTGTATCAGAGACATGTGGTAGCATGGGAATAGTGTAGGTCAGGGTTTTTTTTGTTTTTGTGAAACTGGAGACATTGTCGGGATAGGCAAGTAGCTTTAATGGGAGAAGTAAGCATTACTATAAAGTTCAGCGATATTAGAGATCTGTTGAATACGGGATGCACAATGAGATCAAGTAAAAAACAAGATAAATGATGATTGTCAAGTAGTGTGAATAAAGATTATCTTGGAAACTTTGAGAGCCCGAGATGTTCATTGTTGAAGGGTAGCAAGGGAATCCGTGTGTCAGTATCTGAATCATCATTCAAAGTACTTGTTGTCAGCATGTATCTTATGCAAGCATGGTGAGGTGGAAAATGCTAGACAGTGATCTCTTGTCGAGGCTTGTCTCCACCATCCACGTATGTTTGGGCATCAAGACAATGGTCGTAGAGCAATAGTTTGATTTGAAAAGTCAAGGCCAAAGAACTGCACTCTAAAGGAAAGCAGTAGTCCTGTAAAAGGCTTACTAATGTTGCTCAGCAATGGTGACACCCTTTTGTGTTTTATTGAGCAACAGTGTGAAGTGTAAAATATTCTTATTGTCAAAAAGAAGATGTTGCCCAAAGGTAAACAATTGTGTTTCTTAGAACACCAGCGGCAAAACTTGAAAGTAACCGGAAGTAGCGACACGGGGTACACACCAGGAGGCAGACCACAAAGATGACAGAATCAATGTATAGGTAGTGCAATACATGGAGGGATACTTTATCAAAGAACACGATTTGGAAATTGGTCCATCGTGCCTGTTGTAGTACATGTAGGCCCTATATCATTGGAGGGCTGGTAGCTGTATCCAGCCAACGTAACAAATTTGGAAAATTCAGGGTTTCTATAACCCATTCAATTGTTACAGCCGCACAGTATATTGTGGTTGTGCCTTTTTTTCTTGGAAGGTATGGCTGGTATTACAGCGCGCTGCTAATGAATATGGCTACAAGTAGAGCCACACACACTATCAGGTATTCAAATGACACTGGGTGCTAACAATGTCATAATGAATATTCCATTTTCGTTATGAATTTTTTAATAAGATTTAGGGCTAGAATATTCATAACTATGCGCAAATTGGCAATGGCCTGTTGTATGATGCCACGCCCGCTTTGAGCTTGTCGCACCTTTGTCAGTCGGTGATATGATTGAACTAATGATGAAACGTACGTGTTTTTCTCTTTTATGTCATTTAAAAGTGAAAGTTATTCAATCAAAAATTGTTTTTAGTCTTAAATTTCACAAGAAAAATAAGATTTTATAAATTTCACCAATAAATAATTAATTAATTAGGCGAATGTTTGACACATCATGTTACCCTATATATATAATTGACTATTCCAGTATGTTGCCGATTTGACGAGAAAGCACATTTTTAGTGATTTCACTCTGGACAGGCTCTAGTATTGAATGAGTTAATATCATTTTAATGATACCTTGATATTGATAACTTATTTAGCACAGGGAAAGTGTGGCTAGTCTTCAACTTTTTAAATGCTAGAAAAAAACATGAATCATGTTTGTTATTCAAAAGCACATAAAATTTCTTTTGATCTCATTCGATTAAAAAAAAAAACTAGTTTGGTTAATCAATGAGTAAGACTTTTTAAGTTGCTTTTTAAACTTAGGTTTCAGTGGGCCTTCAAATATCAGGCATGCACCCTATAGTGCACCCCACAATTGAATCACAATAAAGGGGATATTGCAAATGGGAGCTGGGGAATATGAATGGAATCGCAGGGGTCTTCTAAGGACGGGGGGTGAGAATGGTAGGGGGTGTTAGGGGAGGGGGAATGTGCAAGGAGGGGAATGGGCAAGGAAATGCATAGAACAAAGAGGTTTCTCCTCCACGTAAATCTTGACACAGATATTTGTTACCCTGCATCTGAACTTTCCATGCACATCCGCTTACCCTGGGTATCTGGGCATTTGCACTTTTTTAAATTTAAGATGGGGGCCAGGTGACATGAAATTTCCCCCCTCTTTCACCTTCCAGTGAACTCTGAAGAAGTCACGAAAAGGGTAAAAGCACCACCGATACCTGGTCATCGGCAACCCTACTCATTTGACCTCCTTCCTCTGAGCATTGGAGATTTGTAGTCTGTGCGGGAATTGTAACCGTATAATTGGAGCTAAATTGAATTAAGTCAGAATACCCACATTTACCACATTAATATTACATGTACATGCATCGCGACCTCCAGATGACCCCAGCAAGAAAAAGGTCTTGAAGCACCATCATACTTTGGGGCCTGTGCTGGCTGAGTCTGGGTCCAATCCCTAACGACTAAGTTTACGATATCCTGTAACTTCAGCTCCACACATGGTACCCGATAGTTCAGTTCCTACAAGTGAACTTTTCGTGATGCTCAATTGCTTTTACTTGGTAGAAATTTGAAGTTCGATACTAACCCGTTGACTATGAGATTACGTAAATCTCCATAGACTTTGTACAGGGCCCACCCGGTACCCGTAAGCAACGGGTTAAAGGTATCCTTTAACCCGTTGAAGACGAGTGACAAGATATCTCGTTACGAGGTCTATGGGAAATGCGTGTTAAAGCAAAAACAAATCGTCTCCAACGGGTTAACAATGCTCCCAGTTTTGAAAAATTGAGGTGCATGATCCTTTATGCGTCTGAAAAGGTCTAAAAATGAATCCTTGAAAAAACTGCACTTGTAAATGATCATTAAATGCTTTTACAAAGTAAAAACCAATGAGCAACCATTCCCCCATAGACTGCTGTGTCATAGAATTTTTGTCCACAGGACATTAATTCATGTGCTAATATTCATCTGTACATATATTGTTAGTGACAGCACAATGGCGTAATCTGGGGCTGAGGCAAAGGAGTTCCGCCCCTGGCAAGCAAAACAAAATTTGCACCCCCTTTTTTGCTTTCAACAGCTGATTTTCTCAATTTTTGTTCCACCTCTCCAAGATGTGCACCTCCATGCACTTTAGGTTTCACCTTGCCACGCCCAAACCAGTTTATGCCCTTGCAGCATAAATGTCTGAAGTTTTGTGTTATGGTGTGTTTATCCATTGGAACACTTATCATGTAGGTCACACATCAAAGTGTGATCATTTTTAAAATGGGGTTTCCACATTATGAAAAAGTGTCTTTAACCCGTTGGAGACAATTTGATTTCACTATAACATGCATTTTCCATAGACTCCAACACAAGCTAACTCGTACTTGTCTCCAATGCACCCAGAACTTAAGGCTTTTAAAATTTGTGCATTGTTTCCCTCCCTATAATGTAGAACCTCAGAGATCACTCATAAACAAGGTCATTTACAAGGTCATTTACAACCAATTGTTTTGTGAAAAACATATCAAGACATTTAACAATTATTCAGTGCCTTAAAAATGATGTCATTCCTAGGCATTGAGGTATAAACCACTTGTCTTGCAATCATACCAGTCATCTTATGAGACAGTTGTGCAAGGATTGAGTCATTGACTGTCACATGTCCACACTGGTATGTACTTTGGTCACATGATTAAACGTTAGTAAGTCAAAGGATTTCCTGGTGGTGTTGTTCAACTCAACACCTAAGCTGGTGGTAAGGAACAGCAGCATACACACTTACTAGAGATGGTGGTTGAAGTAGTAGAAGTAGTAATAGCAGAAGTAGTAGCAGTGGTAAAAGTGGTAGTAGTACTACTCGTATAGTATTAGTGGTCATCATAGTAGTGTAATAGTACGTACATGAAGTAGGCCTACTAGCAGTAGTTAATAGCAGTAGTAGTAGTAGTAGTAGTAGTAGTAGTAGTAGTAGTAGTAGTAGTAGTAGTAGTAGTAGTGGTAGTAGTAGTAGTAGTAGTAATAGTAGTGGTTGTAGCAACAGTAGTAGTACTAGCAGTAGTAATAAATGTAGTAGGGCCTACATGTAGTAGTCAATAGTAACTAATAGTAGTAGTAGTAGTAGTAGTAGTAGTAGTAGTCATAATAGTACATGTACAAGTAGTTGAATAGCAGTAGAAGGTTGTCTTGTCTCATTTTCATTACAGGTGTCTATTTGTATGATCCCCCACCCCCTGCCCCTCCATCCCCATATTTGGTAGCCAACCCTGATACCCAAATAACAATGGCCCCACATCCTCTGGGAGCTGGCCCATAAGGATTGTCCAGACATGGACCCTACATGGTCCAGACATCATCTCTTCATCATCACAACGATCTTCCATTGAAAGGCCTCGCCACAAAGGGATGCACAACACCCTTCCTGATATAATGTCAATTATGATGTCATCATTCGTTTCAAAACAATGGGAGAAGAGATAAAAAGAGATAATTTTGTAGACAAAAATCATCCTAGGAAAAAGTGTGATAGGTATTAAGAGGTCAGGAACTATGGTCATGGACTCACAATTATTGCAAAGAAAAGAGCAAGGTAAAAAACTACAATATATAACATGCTAAGTTTGATGAGTGCATTGCTTGGTTTGTAAATAAGGATATTTCATGTGACTCCACAAGCAATTGACCATGTAAAAAGGAAGAAAATTGTACTTTTTTTAAATTTAATAGTTACCCATTGATACTTTCTCTTTACTACCCTTATTGGCTTTTTTTTACTTTTTTTATATTATCATGGTGATAAAATTGATGATGATCATGATCATCATCACCATCATCATCATCCTCCTTCTCCTCCTCCTCCTCATCATCATCACCATCATCACAATCATTAACATCATCATCACCATCATCTTCACCATCATCATTAACTTTTTATCACCACCACCATTACCATCACCATTATCATTATCACCATCAATATCGTCATCACCATTTACCACCATTATTAACATCATCATCATCATCATCATCATCATCATCAATTGTACTTTTTTTAATTTAATAGTTACCCATTTACACTTTTTTCTCTTTACTCCCCTTATTGGTTTTTTTACTTTTTTATATATAATCATGGTGATAAAATTGATCATGATCATGATCATCATCACCATCATCCTCGTCCTCCTCCTCGTCCTCGTCCTCCTCATTATCATCATCATCATCATCACCATCATCATAATCATTAACATCATCATCACCATCATCTTCACCATCATCATTAACATTTTTATCACCACCACCATTAACATCACCATCATTATCATTATCACCATCAATATCATCACCACAATTTACCACCATTATTAACATCATCATCATCATCACCATATAATATCACTATCATCCTCATTTACTTGATAATTGTCAGGGAACAAGTTGCCCTTCTGTCCCCCTCCTCCTTCTCCTCCCCCAAAGATTACCCCATGGTCTAGACAATGCCTCCCTAGCCATCATGATCTCATGCAACTCCTGCAAATTTTCTTCCTCCGACATCCCCCATCTGACTGAGACATCCCCCATCCGACTACTTCCTCGAGCCCCTAGCCGGTTGGTCATCAATTGTCATCAGAAAAACTCTTACAACATCATAAAGAGATTAGGCAAAAAAAGAAATTCTGCAGACATCCTGTCCCCCAAAATGAAATTGAGCATTCTTCTGTCATCCTGACTAAACGTTTCAGAGGGATTCGAGTTAAAACAAAGAAGGTCACGAGCAGGGAGTCCAACTCATACATGTGCCCCTTTGTCCAATTGTCCAGGGAACCGCCTTCTTCAGGGTTTTATGCCTGGTCATGAAATTAAAGGGAAAAAGGCAGGAATGGAAGTAGTGCTCACACACAAAAATTACTTTAACGGAAAATTAAAAGGTAATACAATAGCTAGTTGCTCTGAATAGAGGCAGAATAATTGGGAAAATACAGTAGTGAAAGTTTGAGGAAAATATTCCCCGTAATAAGTTGTTCACATTTAAAAATTCTTACAATCACTACAAATTTGCCACATTGTGTTGTTCTACGTGATGAACTCTCCATTTGGTTTATACAAAAAATGTCACTAAATGTTTCTCTGAAAAAACAATTGCTTCATGTCTGTCCTCCACGCTTGTTTGCACTAACAATTTTTTTTATATATTTTCCTATGTGAAGTATCTACATGTATGTTCAGGCACAAACATTCAAGGAACTGAACATTTAGTAATATTTTGTGTACAATATGAATGGGAGGTCTTTCACAATAGATGTTACAATGTTGCAATTTTGTAATGATCTTTTGAATTTTCCAAAAATCTTTATTCCTGTTTGTCCAATTTTTTGCAAACTTTCACTGATCTGTTTCTGTGAGTTTTCTATTTCTTTTCAAAGAAACTCATCAACCTGAGTTCCCCTTTAATGAAGATGGAAATTGCGATAGCGGTGAGGTAGAAGCGTTGGCCTCGGAATTAAATTGGGCATTGTCAGTGGTTCTGACTAAATGTGCACTGGGATTCCATACCGTCATGCAATGGGTGTATTGTTTTTATTTCTTGCCACTCAAATAATTATGCAAACCCTTACTTTCACTCCCCATCTCTTATTGCAGGGCTCCACACTAACTTTTTTTCCTAAAATTATCACTTTCAGATTTTTACTTGCCTGAATAAAAAATTTACTTGCCCGAAAATAAACAAATTAATCAAAAAACACTAAAAATGATTTCTCACTAAGTTTAACCGACAATGCCCCTTTATAGAATTGGAAGTTGTTATTTTAATTCTGGAGGTTGCGAACTGTGTGATAATTAAAAGAGTCATAAAATTGAGTACAATGAAAAAAATAATGATGAAATTTAGTATTTTAAGTTAACTGAACACAAAATTTTAGACATATTTTGTTTGTTTTTGGTAAGATTTTTATGTTTTGCTCATTTCATGATCAAAATTTTAACTTCTACAATCGGCAAGTAAACTTAACATTTTGAGTTTTTACTTGCCCGACATGAAATTTTACTTGCCCCGGCAAGCGGGCAAGTGCTAGTGTCGAGCCCTGCTTATTGTATCACGCGGCGCCCCTCCCTGTATTGTGTAATTTGTCATCACGCAGTCATATTTTTTTTTATCAATCTCTTCCCCTCACCTCTCCCCTCCTTATTTTGTACTTTAAATGTCACTTTTGAAGAAGTTGTCAGTGGATTCATTGACATACATGTAAGTTCAATCCATAAAATATTGAAAACTTGAGAAGAAAGCAATAGACCCCTACATATCAAAATTATAAGTTTACACACACTTATACACTTTATGATTTTTACATAAAAGTGATTGGCAGTCTTCTTAGCTTTTGAATTCAGGCATTGCATAACATTTCCCCACAAGAGATAGTAAAGTTTTACACAATGTTTCCTATAAAAGATAGAGCAAGTTGGGTCATGGGTGTGATGTCCAAATTTGTAGGTCTAACTCTGTAATTATTTAATTACAGATCATGACCTGAAATGAGTCACTGATAACGGTACTACTGTGCATACCCAGAATAATCAATATGGTGTTTTTTTTGGTTCATATTACTTATTCAAACCCACAATTTGTGTACATGCACTAATTAAGCTACTGTAGCTCCTCCATATTTTGTGTAGTTATCCATTTCTCTATAAATTCAGACCTTCTGTAATCCTACAGAGTGTCATATTTGTCTAAGTTATCCATTAGTCTATAAATCCAGACATACAGAGTTATGAATTTCATTGTACCTTTATATCTACATGTAAATTAGTCTAAGAATCCAGACATAATGCAGTGGTGTGTGTAGTCCACATTGTCAAAAGTAAATTTATCCACTATACCTACATATGTTTCATTCACTATTGGCTAGTTCACATAACAAATCTCGATGACAGACTTTATGAACACAATAAAGTTTGTTGAGAGTCTACTGGTACTTTATGAGCCATGTATACCTGTTTACTCGTTATATGTCTTCATTGGTTTTCACCAATAGATCGAAGATAAAATACCAAATATCCTTGCTCACAGAAATGGCACAGCTTTGTAGTCCCTAATATTTTGAGCATTTCAAAAAGTCAAATTTTCAGGAAATATGGGATCAAATCTCAAGAGACCCCCTTCTAAGCCAAGATTGTGCCATTCCCCCCAAAGTTTGCCCATACCCAGTACCTGGGGGACACAGTCCCCTTTCAGGCAAGTTGGTCCCCCCAACCACAAGTCCCTCGTCCCCCTTCCTTTGCTTGGGGGCCACCATTACACATCATGCTTAGTAAGAAAAGCGGATCAAATCGAGAGATTACAGACGTTTAAGCAACATAACATCTCTGGAAGGATTCGTCCTTAACCTAAGATGCTTACATTCCCGCTGCAATTTTTACCGCAAACTTCTGGGAGGGATTGAACGACTCACAGAGGCTGTCATTGGTCAGTTAAAGTGACAATGTAGCATTTACAATGGTTATTAACCTGTTGCTTCTGAGATTCTTTTCCACATGAATGTGAAATAAACTTCCGTACAAATTTGAACTGCCATCAACTTTCTGAATCCATTTACAGCGAGTCTGGCAAACAGACTACTATCACTGTTCCTAACCTGCCTCAACTCCCATGTAGTGTAGTCTGACTGTCAGACCTTTATTCTGGAATCAACAGCCAAACCTGTCTACAGCGAGTCTGGCAAACAGACTACTATCACTGTTCCTAACCTGCCTCAACTCCCTATGTAGTGTAGTCTGACTGTCAGACCTTTATTCTGGAATCAACAGCGCTTCGCGGATGGCCCCTGCTTCGCAGGGGAGGTCTGAAATTCAGACTATATGTAGTGTCAGTTCCAGACCATGTGACAGTCTCTTCTTCTGAGTAGATGCACTGCGGAGCCCTGCAACCTGCAGCCAGGGGCAGCACCAGGGTAAAATCATAGAGAGGGCAAACCAATACGGGGGCGGGGGTAAAAATGTCAAAAAGGCCAAAATTTCATGAATACCCATGATTTTCCATTTTTTTAGATTTTAGGGGGCGACCTCTGCCCCCCCCCCCCCCACCCAATGTCACCACCCCTGTCTGTGACATCAGTATGGTAAATAAAGACACAAGTCAAAAACCAATTTTATTTCAGTCATGACTTTTATATTGTTGGCACTTATTTGGTGACAAAAATGGTACCCTGGGGTACCAAATATAAATCTGCCATTTTGTTGAATTATTTATTTATTTTTTAGCACTGTGCTATGGGTTACAAAACTCTGTAAAAGTTATGTTTGAAGTGCGAAAATAACAACTTTAGCTTCATTTTCACCCCACTTTTCGTAAGTTTATGTCTCCTTGTCGTGCACTAGTGCAGCCTCTGCATCATAACCACTAATCTCAGTGATCATAACCGAAGAAAACAAATTTTTGGACACAAGAGGGTGCTACACAATGCGGTACACCGGGGTACAATGGTACCCCGGGGTAACATGTGGTGCATCATTTAAGGGATGCAATTTGTGGCACAAAATCGCGCCAGCGACATTTTAAGAGTTAATCTTCCGTCTGGAAGCCAGACTACTCCCTATGTGTCATTTTCCTTGGTTGCCCAAATATGTTGACAAGTCACTCAATGGTGACTCATTAATGCCAGCAACCCATTCCCACCAACTTCCCCCAATCACGAAAACTGTTCAGAAAATGTCTCCTTGAATGTTGTTTGACATGCTTTGCCAAGGTTTGGCAAAATTCTAGAGATCAAAATTGTCTATTTTCATCTGTTTTTGGAGGGTTGTGTGTGTGTATGTGTGTTTTTAGCATTAATATAAACATCATCATGACGGATTCACAGTTTATAAGCCCATTGTGTTTGCTTGGTACAAAAGCTAAGCGACTGTGTACAAGATATGGCCGCACAAGGCCATGTTACACTGGGACAGCTATAACTCCAATAATAGTGACAGTAATGTAATTTTAGACACACAATTGAACTTCTCCAACTCTGAATGTGTCAAGCATTTTTTAACAATGTCGCATTGAGCAACTTTTTGATACTACCGTTAACCTCAAACAGCATTACAGCAATAACTTTTTTTATACATGAACAATTGAGAAACGTGTGTACAAAAGTGTTAGGTACAATTATATCCTTTTCATCAATATAATTTTTATTTCTGTCTTTTTTGAAGTTGCATTGAAGTTTTTAAAGTTACATGTATTCATTTCAGTATTCAATAGCCCAAATTGTATAGAAAATGTACATGTACATGTTTCTCCAACAACAACACAAATCTGTGATAAATATCTCCAATTTTTATATCCAATGTATTCCTCCCAGGTTTATGAGTACTATAGTGAGGGCTGTCTCTCTGCTCTATATAGAAATGAGCGAACAAATTATATTACTGCTATGCTTTTTATATTATTTGCACATATCGAAAGAGTACAATTTGTGGAGCAAAACTGCTTCGACAACACGTTAAAAGCTAAGGTCTTGTGTTTGATAGACCAGGCTTGCTGATCTTTTATGTACTGTGGTCATACGTGTACCTGTATTTTAATTGTTAAATCTACATGTACATGTACACAAAAATTGGAATGGTTCAGCATAATTGAATCAGATGGATTACAAACTGGTGTCATAGGTAGTTTGAGTAAAAGGCTTCCAATTTCAATATATTCATTGCCAAGCAAATATGCATGCGACATTGTTACAGATGGATCACAACACTTCACTGATATGTCTCTTCACGTGCCGAAGTTGCAGATCTGCACCACATAATACACATAAAGCCCATAGAGGTTTAAATCCACTGGCATGTTAAAGGTATTGGCTAACATTTACCACAATTAAAAAAATTTGAGCCGCATGATTCCCCATGCTACCAGTGTCTTTGATGAGGTCTAAAAATGACGCCCTGAAAAAAAATTGCATTTCAAAATGATTATTTAGTGCTTTAAAAAAAGTGAAAATTGTAAGTTGACCAGATTCACTTGCCCATTTCCTCCCATAGACTTACTGTGTGTACACCTAGGTTAATAAAACTCGCCCCGAGTTTTATTGTTTAATCATGTATAACTTGCCATTGGCAGTGTAACTTTCCAAACTATTGTATTCTAGGGTGTTTATTTGTCCATATGAACACTACTATGTAGCTCAGATATCAAAGTTTGACAATTTTTTAAATTGGAGCTCCACAATGTTAGCCTATCACTTTAAAAGTTAATCATATTAGCACAGAACCATGCAAAAACTAAAGACCGGGTAATTGTCATTAAATGTCTCATCAAATAGGCACATCCCATTAAAAAGCCAAGTATTTATAGATCGATGAAAATTAAGTTAGTCACTTTTCACGAATAGAAACATGATCGTGTCACCAAGCACCACCCTTTAAGCAGTTTTGTCCCATACTGCCTTTTTTATTTCATTTTTGACGCTTGAAACTTAGAGGTGATCAGACGTAAGGAAGCAACGAGTTAATGAATGTAATTGACACGCACACCTCAGAAGAATTTCGGATCCATGATTGGCAGGAAGTTACGTGCGGGCCTCACCGAATTATTAAAAAACAGTTACATCATAGTCTGCATACCCAGTAATGAACATATTTCCTTTCTCCCTAGACCGCAGACGCACGATCAGCGTTTCATACTGTCATGAAACTATGACGTGACTCTTTTATGATTAATTGGTATTTAAAGATAGGGTTATTCTTTTGCACATCAAAAAACATCTATATGAATCAAATCAGCTGAAATCATATCCAATGTGAAGATTAATATAAATTA